>JAKJHU010000993.1:0-92495 GCA_022316685.1 Progne subis subis | reverse complement strand
TATTCCTGTGGCTCTGATGTGCCAGGCCATCAGATCCACACAGTCCAAAAGACCCGGTTTTCCCATGCCTCTTCCTGGCTAGAGGCAGGGCCCCTCCAGCACTGGTTATTATTCCCTTCCTGGACATACATAGTAGAGGATCCTTCAAGGGGGTCCGTCAGAGCCTCCTAACTTCTATAATACCTGGGAGCTTGGTCATAGGATGCTGAGGCTACCTTCACTTTAGTGGAACCCCCTTGGTTAGTTTCTCTACTTGAGCTCACGCACCCGCGCTGCCAGGGCAGAAGTGGGTTTCCCATCCCACCTTCCCATGTCTTCCCCATGGTCACTCAGAAAGAACCACAGGTCAGCTTATGGGGTGTACCCTCTCTCTCTAGCTGGGGGCCGTTGAGCTCTGACTCTGGGGCCTGTAACTCGCACCAGTGCCACATGGGAACTGTTCCTCCTCATCTCCTCCCTCATCTCCCTTATCTCCTGAGTTCCTTAGCCACAGCAGAGACCTGAGCCTGCATTGGGCCACTGATCATACTCTCGTAATTTCTGAGCTTGTTAGTGACAGAACCCACTGTCTCTCGATTGTTATCGGCATTAATGGTTGCAATGAATGTGGTGTATTGCAATGGTCCTAGAGCTGCCAGATTCCACAACATTTGCCCTGTACATCTAACTTTGTCCGGGTCATTATCATGCTGTCCACTCCTCCCAAAAAGTACCTCCAATACTGCCACTTCCCTCAGCTGTTGGATCCCTTCCTCAAGGGTCTTCCAGCGCATTCTATGGTGGTGCTCCTGCATTATTCGTTCTTTGTGGACAAACCTCTCCCTTACACTCATTAAAAGCCACTCCCAAAGGGGCCCTGGCTCCCTTATGAATACCTGATTCACACCTGAGTCCTGGGTCAAGGGTCCCAAATTCCTTGCCTCACTACTATCTAGTTGCATACCTATACCTATAAGGTCCCAGACCCAAAGTAACCAGGTTGTATAAGCCTCACATCCCCGTCGTACATCTTTTTGCAGATTACGCAGACTTTCATACAACAGGGATTCAGTGATGATCTCAATCTGTGGCTCCCCTGCGGGTTGTGAGGGCCCTCCTTTCTTATCCTTGTTGCCTGGGTGCTCTGATTTCACCTTGTACTTCTTTGTTTCCACAGGGGCCACTGCTGCTGGCTGTGACTGCCCCTGTGGTTCAGCTGGAACCTGGACGGTTGTAACGTCTGTGGGTTCCACTGCTGCACCATCAGACTCTCCTTTGTTGGGGCAGGGGGAGGGTTTCCCAGCAGCTGGGGCTAATGACGCTACTACAGGGGAAATGTGCTCCCTCAGCATCTCACGTATCTCCTTCACCCAATCTGGGTGGTTTATTTCTGAGGCAGGCTGTGGGGCAGTATCCTTATTCTCTAGGGGAGGTATCAGGGTGGTTATCCAGGTCAGTCTCCCCTTATCTCTAAATGCTAAACAGAACAGGCATACCAGCAACACCAGCCACTGTATGATATCATTAGCATTCAAAGATTTGAACCCTACAAAAGCTGGTGGGGTAGACCCAAAGAGCTGGGTGAAGGGTTGGGAAAAAATTTCCTCCGGTGTCATTTCCTCACAGTAAGTACCACTGTTAAAGTAACCTCAAAAACACACAGTTAGTGTATGATAGCCCTGAATCCATGTGCCTGCCTTCCAGAGGAAATTAAAAATCCACAATTTCCTCACTCCGTTAACCCATATAGCAAACTGGATGACAGCCACAGTAGCCTTAGTTATAGGGCCCATGTTTAGATAAGGGCCTGCAAATGGGAGAAATACGGCCACCACCACATGCCACCCCAACCCAGGGTAAGCCAGACCACATGATATGCAGTACACAAGAACATAGGCACTAAAGAACTGTTATTCCTTTTTCTCTCAATGCCCTCATGCCACACATTGGGTGCCAAATTTTGTCTTGGTTTTGAAAGACAGTTGTCTGCCAGGGAAAGCTAGAGCCTCCCTTGGAATGGAGAATGTAAACCCCCTTCCCTCAAAATTATTATAATTTTGCAATTAGGGGCTTTCAGGCAAAGATATGGGAATAGGAGTAACAGTTCTTTACTAGAAACATTTTTTAAAAAAGGAAAATTACAAATGTAGTAGTACAAAAAAACAAGCAAGGAAGCAAACAAAAATCCTGGAAAAAATCCTGACAGAGTCAGGGATACAATCTGGCACCCTGGTGGTCAGGGTGTTGGAAGCAGTCCAAATAAGTCCTCCTGGAGTAACAGATGTGGTTCTGTGGAGTAGAAATGGTCCTGTAGAAAGTCCAGGGGTGATGAGATGGGTCCAGTCTTCCTCCAGGAATCCAGTGGAAAAACCAGATCCCTTGTGTCCTTCAGTCCCAGTTTTTATCTAGCTAGGAACAGTTGGTTCCTCCCCCACTGTGTGGAGCATCTCCCAATGGGATGATGGAATGTGTCATGTCATTAGAGGGCCCTAATGGCCCATTATCAGAACATGTCCCCCTGGAGGATGGAGGGGTGGTGAAAGAGATAAGAAACACTGCCCCACCTGGTTTTAATGGCTGGGCCATTATCAGAAGGAATCCGCCTCCCTCTCCCCTGGAGTAAGAAGGATAAAACATCTCCCAAAAAACAGCTTTCAACAGATGAAATAGAATACACATTTTTAGGTTACATAATCCAATACAACATAGGAAAAAGACAGGGCTGTCCACATAAGCCATTCAAAGAACACCAGTGAAAAATGAAAAAAACAAAATACTTGCTGATTCAATTCTTAAATATTTTAAGTTCAATATCTAATCAGAACTGACATAATCTTGCATGGGTGTCTCAAAAAAGTATCTTTTTGTGTAATACTTGCTATAAAATTTGTCAGTGTACATAACTAACAAAAGTGGACCACAAATGACTTTTGCACAATTAATACCACAAAGTTTGCACTCCTAACTAGCAAGAATGGAACAAGCAGCACACCAATTTAAAAAAAAAATAGTTATGCACAAGGGCTGTTGGACAATTACTTAGCATTCTGACGGAAACAACTGATTCTTATACAGCAGTAATCTGCTAAGCTAGCCTAATAAAAAAACCTGCATGTTCTAATTTTCAGGTACTAACACCCTTCTCCATTCAGTTCAGTTTAATTTAAAGTAATAAGGATGGTGATCTGATATAGTTGAAGTTCAAAATACATACATGTGATCTGTTGACACCTGATTGAGACTGTGTATGAGCTGTGAAACCAAGTTTTCATCCCTGCAAGCCAGAAGGCAGTTCACCTCTTCAGCTATCCGTCCATTGAAAAGCAGGCTTTTTGTTGTGGTAGCAGGTAAAGGTGATGGAAGAGGCAACTGGTTCAAAACTGTTATCAGAAAATAGAAAGGAGTTCAGAATCATTTCATAAAACAAGACTATACAAAGACGGACACCTTACTCCCTCATGTGATTAAGAAAATCTGACAACTGCATTACTTGCATTAATTACCTTGAATGTGCCTTGAAACTTGGAAAAATTAGCAAGATCAGCAAAACATTTATTAAAACAGTATAAATTAAGCTAGGTAATTGAGCCTACTCTACTACCTCTACTCATCAAGTCCTCCATGTTTTTAGGGCAACAGGACTTGTCAATTCCAGTACCTTCTTTTCACACAGAGAGAAATAAGGTGAAGCAGTGACATGCCTTTCTCTTTCATGCACTCCCGACTTTCTGAACATCAGAGAAATATGACAGAAAAAGAAGCAAACACGCCTAACACAAGGGCTAATCCCACCAAAGGTAATTCAGTGTTTTAAAAAACTCTTGCACCAGGAGTCTGGCCAGTGACTTCTATCATTTAAGTATTTTGACTTGAGAACCATACCTGCAAATAATTAGTGCTGGAAAACTTTCCATAACCCAGAAACTTATGATTTGCATCCTGATGGCCCATCATTATATACACATAATAGTACATATATACACATATAAATACATAAGCAGCATCTTCCAATTTAATAATTCAGAATATCAGAAAGACATGAAGTGGTTTTTTTCCCCTCCACTGAATACATTTGCTTTTTTTTACTATAGGCAATTAAATTCAATTGTTGGGTATATACTTTCAGTGTCTCTTGAAAGGTCTTCAAATTTCAACAGCATAATAATAAAATAAGAGCTCAGAATAAGCACTTGGATCATTGAGTCCAGTTATGCTCAGACAGACATCTGAGCTATAAACTCTTGCTTACACTTTATAAAAAAAGATGCATCTTTGTCTCGATTTCTCATTGGAATGGCTGTTTTAGGACTTCATTATAGTAATGATAAATCTCCTCTAACTTTCCACTAGAAATTTAATTTTGGTCAGATTATAACCATTTGGTTTTGTGCCAGCATCAGCTTTTAATGTAAATAGGTTTTTTTCTTTCCTTGCATTTTGTCTTCCTGACATATTTAAAGACAGTAGACACACCTCAACTACTCACAGCCAAGAAACAAGCCTCATAGGTTCAGCTGCTTATTTCCATTCTAGCAGACACTCTTTGCACTTGTTCATTAGAGTAACTTTTTTGTACTTTGTCCAAAACTAAGGAACTAGGTTTCAAGTATATTCAGAACAGTCCACAACTCTCTATCTGAGCATCAGTCTAATCATCTCTCTCTCTCTCTCTCCCTCCAGTGAAGATGATGATATGTATGTTTTAGAGAAGTATTTAATCATATATATGTTTTTCTTTATTTGTGGGGTTCCCAGATATGTTACTGAATGATATTCCAAATTAATTCCTATTTTTTTTATTTCGGGTTTACTTAAAGGTGCTTTTTTTAACCTACATGTTTTAATTAGCATATTTTGTTTGAATATATTTTTTAAATTCTAGCAAGGACAAGAAATATTTTAATACCAAATCTAATTTTGAACAGATTTACTTTTAAGAACTTTAAAAATAAAACTATTTTTAGTATTTTTAAAATGCAGGTATATTTTTTGTGAAGAGGTAGAAGGGAACATAGCAAAGACAAAAAAAAAAAAAAAAAGAGTACTTACGGTCTGTAAGACTAGCAATCCCTGCAAGAGTAGTGATGGGAACATGAGGCATATCCCCATTCATCCTGAAGTTCTGGGATGGTAGCGACTACACAGATATTTTAGTTCAGGTGCCAGCTATCATTACTTCCCATCTCCCAAGCACTAAAAACACAAACAAAAAACCAAAACAAACAAAAAACAAAATACAAACACACACCAACAAACAAACAACAAAAAAAAAAAAACACAAAACCAAATTAAAACTCTCAGTTTACTTAAAATAATTTTAAATTCAATAACATAAATGAAACATAGACCATAATCTCAGATACATAGTAAGCAAATTTTGTCAAAAGTGGGTAGAACAATGTAGAATTTAAATATCAAATGGCATTAAGCAATCAAAATGCAAGCTTCCGGTTTCAGAAGCAGAGTCCGTCACCAAAAAAGATGCAACGTAAGGCAATCAAATGACAATTTGATCAGGTTATACAATACCAATGCAAAAATTGGCAATAAAACTTTTTTTTGCTCATAATGCAGTGGACAGCACTTAATCCATAATCAGTTTAAGCAATTAGCTACTATATTCACTTCCCAGTTTTGGAGGAGATATTTTTCATGTAAAAAGTTAGCAAAAACAAGGAATAATCTACAGGTGCAAATGTCAAACAGTAAGCAAAGTGACAAATACAAAATCTTAGTATATTTTTGTCATGGCTTAACCCCAGCCAGCAGTTAAGTGCCATGCAGCTGCTCATTCCTACCACCCATCCACCCCAGGTGGGATGGGGAAGAGAATCAGAAAAAGGCAAAAACCCATGGAATAAGAACAGTTTAATAATTTAAATAAAGTAAAATATACTACTACTACTGCTAATTGTAATGAAAAGGGAGATTAAAAAAGAGAGAGGAATAAAACCCAAGAGAAGCAAGTGATGCGCAATACAATTGCTCACAACCCACTGACCAATGCCCAGCGTGTTCCTGAGCAGTGATCAGCCTCTCCCAGCCAACTCCCCCAGTTTATATATTGGGCATGACATTCTATAGTGTGGAATATCCCTTTGGCCAGTTCAGGTCAGCTGTCCCGGCCATGCTCCCTCCCAGCTTCTTGTGCAGCTCCTCCCTGACAGAGCCTGAGACACTGAAAAGCCCTTGACTCAGGGTAAGCACTGCTCAGCAATAACCAGAACATCAGTGTCTTATCAGCATTATTCTGTACTGAATCCAAAACACAGTGCTGTGCCAGCTACTGAAAAGAAATAAACTCTGTTCCAGCTGTAACCAGGACAATTTAAAAAATAGCAGTATTTCAAAATTTATTGGAAAATATCTCTTCAATATTAAACACTCTCTGGTCAAACTATTACCAGGAACTGTTTAACCCCCTCCACAGAAAGAAAAGGTTTAGCCACCACTGAACTAGTTTATTTCCTGTAAAACAGCATAGTTTATATTCAACTACTGGAAAGGAATTTGTTCATCTAGTTTTTACTCACTATAAAGATCCCAATTGTAAGGAAATTCATACTATTTAAAAGAAACAAACAAAAGAACAAAAAAAAATCCCACCACCACCAACCCCCCCCCCAAAAAGGATCATCACAATAATTTGAACTGCATTTCCAAAACAACAAAAATTTACAAATACCACACATTACAATCCACTATTGTTATAGTAATGATATGAAAAAAATGAGCATGATATTTTCTGAAGACAAAATAAATTGAAGGAACTTGTATATACATTTACCTATAATAGGCTGTCTTGGTTTGAAAAAGACAGGTGTCTGCTAAGGAGAGGCAGGCCTCTCCAGGAAATGAGGAATTCAAATCCTTCCCTCCGTGTTACTATAATTTAGAAGATTAAAAAAAACTTTTCAGTCAGAGCTATGGGGAAAAGGAATAACAGTCTTTTACTAGTAAATATAACAGGACAGACAAACAACAACAGCACTTATAATAACAGTAAAACAGAACCAAGAACCCCGAGGGCAAACGGTGGAAAGCTCCGGCGCTGGTGGCTGGAAGCTGGAAGCGGTGGACTGTCCTCAGCAGGCAGGGGGGTGCCCTGGCAGATGAAGTGGGCAGTGCCGGAGAACCCGCAGCGGCTGGACCCCGGGCTGACCCAAAATCCAGCAGGACAGCGAAGAAACTCCGAATTCCTGGGCACTCCAACAGATGGTAGAATTCCCAGGACCAGACTCCTCCGTTAACCGTGGACTCCAGGCAGCCAGCAGTCGCCCGAACTGTGCTCCCCGCAAGACTGAGAGCCGTGAGCCCACACCTCAGCTCTCCCGGGAGCCTCCTCCCTCCCCCAAAACCAAGTGATCAACTTCTTTTGTCAGGTTAAGCACCGCTTAACTATCCCTACTTAAAATCTAGCAACTCATGGGGGGGGAAAAGTTCTACAGGAGAACTTAACCCTCAACATAGGCTCCTGTGTTAATTCATGAAATAGTAAGACTTCTGTCAGCATTTATGTTGTTTACTTAAGATTCTGAAAGTGATTTGTTTATACTTACAAGTCAAGAGTTTTGCAAATTACATATACAATACATATAAACCAAAATATCACTGACATTTCCTCAATAATCTTTATTTCATTCTTTCTTATGCCACACCAATGACAACACATAATATCACTGCTAATACACATGTACAGATTCCAAGCAAAACAAAGAAATTATGTTCTAAGTATTTTTCCTGCACAAAATTTTCATGAACTAGTGAAGTTAACTTTTCAGTGTTTCCCTATCTACACAGAACTAAATTCCTTTGCGTGGGAGAGGGGGTGGTGTGGTGTGACAAGGGACAACACAACCAATTCACAAAAAATTGCCACCCAACACTGAGTTAACTCCTTTGCTGCACCTGCCACAGGCTCATTCCCACCACTAAATTACATTTGTTAGTTAAAAATATAATACATTACAGGTGCAGAAATCTAGCTAGGGAAACCAATGCAGATAGATATATGCTGTGTGGGTTGCTGTGTTTGGGTTTTTTTTTTTTTAATCCAGGAGAAAACAGCCTTCAAACACACAGAGCAGTTTCAAATGCTACTTGATACTGAAGCTTCTTTACCTGAAATGAATACCAATATACAAAGAATTTCAGTTGTTTCTTAGTTCCATAAATAAGCAATTCTTAAAGAAAAAAAAAAGAAAAAGGGACCTAACTTTTACCACAAAGAGTCTGCAACAACAAACGCACAAGAGCTAACAACACTTTTAGAACTTAAGCTTTCATTTAAAGGTAAGTTAAAGAACACGTTTCACACATAAGTTGTACATACAAGAAAAAGACCATGTCCAATGAACTCTCCTCTCCTGACTTAAACTGCATCAAAACTGATTAAGGTCACATAACTATTCAGTATTATTGGAAATCCCATATGTAACACAAAGGCAAGGGGGGGGGGGGGGGGGGGGGGGGGGGGGGGAGGGAGGGAATTTGTTTACTTTCCCTTCCTGCTCACCTTGGAGCTGTAAACATCAGAGACAGTCACTAATAATGCAAGTTCTTTCCTGGTATTACTGCTACTATTATACAGATATTAAATGGGAAAAAAATCCCTCCAAAAGTAGACACTTAAATTAGATACATTCTCCACAGATACATAAGAAACATGAACTGGCAAGATCCAGATCCAAGAGTGGAACAAGTGCAGACAGCTAGCTATGATGGTCAGGGAAAGAGTAAGTTTTCCAAGAGGAGAGTAGAAGGGGCTGGTTTGTTTAGCTAACAAAACAAAGGTCAAGAGGGGATATGGTTGCTCTGTCTAGGGCAGTCAAAGAAGGTTACAAAGGAAGAATGCTCAAAATATTGAGCAGTTAGGGAAGAAAATTGACAGCTCAAGATATGTTCTTTCATATAAAATATCAAAATATCATGCAACAATTAAGGGCTTGACAAGCCAGACAAGTCAAAACATACAAGTTGGGTTGTGTTTTGGTTTCTCATTCCCAACTCTAACCAGTCATTTATCAATATTTAGAAACTTTTGTATAATCAACTTTGTGCAGGAGCTACTACCAGTAGTAGTGAAGCATTTCTACCTCTAGACTGAAAAAATAAATCTGTTACGTTATGTCTTGGGGATGGTTTTAACCCCATATCCTTTTTTTGTCGTTGTTTTTGTATCTGGAATGGTCACTGCCCCCCCCCCCCCAGCTCCGGGAGTATCGTGATGGGTGAGAGGCAACACGGAAACCTGCGAGGGTTGGGGACCAGGGGTTGCTGCTTCCTTATGTTGGAGGGGTGATCGACTCAGGAGCCACACAGCACGGGCACATCTGACTGGATATCCTGTTGCCCTGTGGTTTTTTCCTGTTTCTTCTTTTTTTCCCCTTTTCCTTCAGCACTGTGACTGGAGCTTGCCAGCTTGCTTCTCTGCTCCTCTGCTTACTTGGGAGCCCAGAGCCAGTACATGATATGCCGGGAGCCCTCCCTGCTGGGCTGCTCCCTCTGCAGTGGCCCGAGCCCGGGACCAGCCATCGCCAGTGTGCTATCCAAGGGAGCGATCCCCCGCCAGTCCCGCTGTTTTCTGCCGCTGCTTCAGGGCTTTTTGCTACACTTTAACATGACACCCCATACCCATCCAGACACCCCATGGCTTCTGGCATGGCTCAGGAGTCTTTGCTACACTTTGTTTGCCACCTTGGGTGTGCCCACCTCTGCTGTTCCAGCCTTCTGCTCCAAGGTTTCCTGCTGCAGTCCATTCAGCTTCCTAAGGGGCACTGAGTCTGAGTGCTTCTTGTGAGTTTGCAAAGGAAAGCCCCATCTCTCTCTCTCCCACCAGCTGAACCGCCATTAAGCATGTGGAGAGGAGGCTGAGCTCGCACCACAGTGCTCCCTGCATCCGCGAGGGAATCATTGCACCTGCCCTGCCTGGCTGGGAGCCAACAGCGCCCCTGCTGGCTGTGGCCATAACTACGCCAAAGGGGAAAGTGCTTGACAGCTGAGAGAAGGCTGTTACTGGGACTTTTTTTTGTTTGTTGTTGCTGCTGTTGTTGTTTCTCTTGTTATACATATACATATTAGTAAAGAACTGTTATTCCTTTTCCCATATCTTTGCCTGAAAGCCCCATAATTTCAAAGTTATAATAATTTGGAGAGAAGGGAGTAATTTTCCATTCCAAGGGAGGTTCCTGCCTTCATTGGCAGACACCTGTCCTTTAAACCAGGACACCTTAATATTAGCTGAATTAAGGAAATCAAAGACCTGTTGCACTGAAAAGCTTTTGAACAATGCATCATTGTTGCAGTTCAAACAGAAAAATAGAAACCCAATTTACATATATGCAAAGATAGACTTGCATATTCAGTATATACATATACTCTTGCTACTTTATAAGAAAAAACAAATATTTTAAAAGACATTCCAGGGAGGAGGAAACTACAGTGCACAAAGGAAGTGATACAAAGAACCCCTTCGAGAAAGGGAAACAGTGAAAGGGCAGTAGATATTGAGAATAATGTACGAAAACCTATCATCATAACGTAATATACAATTAAAAAAAAAAGTGAAACCAAGATAGCAAGGGCAGTAATATTGAAAAAATTTATGCTACAGGTAATAACTACACATTTAAAGCACTACTTTTGTATGTTATCTTCTTCCCTTTTTGTTGTCAATTATATATATTCTCATTTACTGCAAATTAACATTCCAAAGAAAATTCCTACTGAAATGTTAAATTTTAAATGTTGCTCATTGGTTGGGGTTTTTTAAAGTGTATTGTGGTTTAACCCAACTAAGCATCATTAAGCCATTCCCTCACTCCCCCTTCCCCAGTGAGATAGAGGAGAGAATGTGAAAAAAGGTAAAATTCATGGGTTGAGATAAAACGTATTGGATCTGGCTAAACTGTAGTTCAGCTTTTGCATTGGTAACTAGAAAGGTGTTGAGAACGCACCAGTGTTTTGGCATCTGCTGAGCAGTGCTGGCACAGCATCAACACTGTCTCTCCAACTTCCCCCCCCAGCTCAGATAGAAAAGCTAAGAGAAGGAGGAAGGGAGGCCATTCATTATTCTACAATGATTGCCTTCTGGAGCAACCACTACATGTGCTGAAGCCCAGCTTCCTGGGAAGTGGCTGAACATCACTCGATGGGAAGTAGAGAATAAAATATTTTGTCCTTTTTTCCCTTTGCTTGCACACAGGACCTTTGCTGTTGCTTTAGTAAACTGCCTTATATTGACCTACAAGGGTTTTTTTTCCATCTTATTTTCTCCCCTTTCTCTTTTCCTCTTGGTTGAAATACACTCTTGTCCCCTCAACAAAAATACCAATTCTTCCATGACTTAGCTACGTACATTCACAAGAACATTGGAAAACAAAATAAAGGGAAAAATCTGTTTATGTGCAGTAATACACAGGCTCAGTAGTAATGGAAAGATAAGTAACACATCAGGATTCAGAAATTTAGTATTTACATTTCAATGTTTCATTCTCCATACTCCAGAGTATTCTTTAACTTATATCTTTAGATTTAAAAAGTAACTTTTTAGTGGGTTGATCTTGGCTACCTTAGATGACTAACCTAATACATTTTAGGAAAAAAAAATTAGATAAAATTAGATGGATTAAAATTAAATTTTAAAGAACTGCTAAAATATCAAATCTCTATAGCGTTCTTTTTCTAAAACATTGTTTTAAATAGAACATGTTAAAGACAGTTCTGGTTTATGTAGTTTATATTATGAAATATTTGGTTAGGATGAAACAACTTTAAAAAATTGTTTTAATTTCTTATATGTTGAATAGCATTGTACTGATATAATCACAGCACTATGCTCAAAGTTGATTTCTGCAGCTGTACAAAGTAAACCAGTACAACTCATTTATTAGCTACTTTATAATTTAGGTGAGCAGTGAACTCTTCTTTTAAAACAGCAAACATGCTATTATAAATTTAAGAAGCCTTGCCTCAACCAGTTTGAAGCTTCCACATTTTGCAATAAACTACTACTCTTATTAGTTAGCACATGAAGCTCAGCTAGTTATCAGTTCAAAAACTGTCCTTTAAAAAAATTTAAACCCCCTACACTTAAAGAATGAGAGAGGCAGAAAGAGAATGAATTATTATCCTCTCATTCAAATAAGATGCCATGATTGAGTAGATCAGACAGATTTATGTACAAGCAGGTAAATTTCTGGTTTCTGTACCAGAGCTACAGTTTGATACAATGACAGTACTTTTGCTACAGGTTTCCTGAATTAAATGCTTTTTAAAACACTTTTAAAAATACTAAGGAAGAAGATAGGGTTGCCAAAACATAGTCTAACACTTAAGTTACATACAAAAAAGAAGCATACACAATCACAATATAAAGCATTTTAACACTAATTCAATCTCAGAAAAAGTCAGTATTGGAAGTGAGCAGTAATCAATCACAGATGCAGCTGCCTAAGGTTAAAACAGTAATGCAAGAAACCTGATATGAAGCTAACTTGAACAACCAAAAAGGAGGGCAGCATGTGGGGGGAGGCAGAGAGAAAGGGGGGGGGGGATTATCAGAAAACGAGAAGACTCATTATTACTGATAAAATCCCATGAAACACATCAGCATTTATAAAACCAGAAAGTTTATGGCATATACAGAATAGTTTCACCTACAATACTGGCTGCAAAAAATTAAGTTTGAAAAGAGAGAGACAGAAATCCCAGAAGCACAAAAAATGAAATTCAGTGTACTAGTGAAATTAATGTTTACTTCAAAAAGCGATCAGCCAACAGACTGAATAATGCTGACAAAGCAAGTGAAAATTTAAAAAGCTTGAGATAAAAGTTATTTAGCATAACTTCTAAATCAGTATTAGCATAATGGTTTTTTCTAAAGCTATTCGAATAGTAGCTGCTCAAATCACTACAATTACTGTAACAAAAGAAATTTTAGTGAAAAGTACTGTACTGGGCCAAATGAGAGTTGCTTCTGAATATAAAGCAACCTTTATAAAAAAATTTTAGCACAAACAGCTTCTTCCTTTGTGGCTATTGTCACACTGATTTGGCCTCTGCTGTTCTATTCGATAACAATGGCACTGATGCCTCTGCTGCCTATGTGCTAGTAGTGGCAGTGACACCACAGTAAATGGCAAGAGAAGCCACAATAAAGGTGGTGGAAGCATACAAAAAATGAGGTCTGTGGATTCAAGGGAAGATGCCCCCTAACACAGGTGTGCACCCAGTTTCTACAAGTGTAGACTAACATAAAGCATAATTGTGCTTTGTACCTGTAATAACCCTTCCCTGAGGAGCTGAGGAATTGACCCAAGCAAACAATAACAAACAAAACCAAACTAGACTATGCCATGTGCAGAGAGCAGATACCTATGGGTAGTATGCAGCTTCCCTGACCTATACTTCATTAATATTTAGCAGGAAATGTTTACTTTTCTTGCTACCTTGGAATCCCAAAGGGTGAAAATTCATTAGAACACAGTTTCCCGAAAAGAATGAACAGCATTAGTATCTTTTTCTGTTAAAGCCATTTCCTTCTTGTAAGCACAGGAAGCTTTTTGTTTTTAATTTTATTTTCTATAAAAATTAAAAAGCACTTATAAACAATGTTCTCCACTTTAAAATAGCATCTCAAATATTTAATTCAGGTGCCTTAGCACTAAGAACTCTTTAAAATGAGGCCATATCACATCCTTCATGCACAAATAAATCAGTTATGCATCAAGAAAAAGCCTATCCATAAAGGCAACACAATCTGTCTCAAAAATTTGCAGAAAACAAAATTATATTTACAAAATATTGTGATGATCAGCAAGTATATATTATTTCAGACAAAGAGGAAAATGCAAATCTCAGAATTACTGATTTTCAGGGAAACTGCCCAATGCATCATTGAAGCTATACCAAAAAAAAAACAAACCAAAAACCAAAAAAAAAAAAACAAAAAAACAAAAAAAACCCCCAACAACCCACTCTTCTACGGGAAAGTGTATTTCCTGCTATTTTATTAGGGAACTAATGCAAAACAGAATCTGTTTTAGGAGCCTTACTGTTGAGACAGATCAGTTGCCTCAAAACATGGGGATTAAATTTAAGCGAATGGAAAGAAATCTTGCACCTGGTTTCAATATAAAATACTAGTGGCTCCTCATTAAAAAAGTGGTACAAGATCAAGTTCAACTGATAAGGTAGCAAAATCTAAACCAAAAACTTGGTATGTTTCAAAAACTTAAGCTACATAAAATACACATTATTTTTGCAGTTATATTCACCAGTTCCGCAAAAGAAAGCAGCTAAAACCGTCAAGGAGAATCCAGTTATTCAAGGAATTTATTACTGCTCCTTTACACCTTTTTAAACAATAAGTATCTTTTTTATGAGCCATTCAACATCAAAGATTCTGACGCTACTGAGAGCTACTGAATTATTTTTATTCTGCAGAAGTAAATATAGAATTAAACTGTAAAATTTTATCCTTGCTTGGAAGCAGTCATGATATTAAGCATACCTGAGAAATTCAAACATAAAGGGAAAACCCCAAGCTACTTCAGCAGTCCATACATTTATTATTTCCCATCTGTACTACATATTCTTCATGCAACTTCCATTGCACCAAAAAGTATATCTATAATGATGCTCTTTTTGGTGAACACAGCTTTTTCAATGTTTGTAATGGTTTTAATTTAATGAAACCAGGCAGAAACACCAATTAATGTAGTGCTTTTACGTTTGTTAAATTCTGGTTGCCAAATTTAGTGTAGTGGTCTTAGTGTTCATTCTTTTTTTTTTGTGGGAGAGAGATTAGGAGAAAAAGCAAAGCAGGCTCAAGCTTAAAAATGAACAAAATAGTTTTATTAACACACACTAAAAGAATGGGAAAAAGAAAAGAAAGTTGGGAAAAAGAAAACTCAAACTAAAACAGAATGAAAGTTCAAAAAAAAATACTCTTCCCTCCCCCTGCAAAGTGTTAACTTTCTTACAAAATAACATAGACACACAACCTGTGATTTTCAGTCAGTTTCACTATTTAAAACAAACTTTCATCACTTTGGGAGAGGACTCTCTCTAAAGTACTGTGGAGACATTCGCCACAAGACTACAACAGTCTTGTGGCTCCCAAGGTCACAAATCTGCAACTGCCTGGAGTTTTTGCAGATTGTGCTGTTCCACCTATTAGCAGCCTTTCCCCTAGCTACTCATGGGCTTCTTAGTGTATTTGGGGTACTGTTTAAGAATGCTTCTTTTAGCACAAAACAAGGATTCTCTTTTTTTATCTTTAAAATCGTCTCTATCTCAAAAGAAATAAAGACCTCCTTTTACTCCAGGAGCTGAGGGCTTTAAATCACTTTCTCTTTAAAATCATCTTTGTCTCAAAGGCTGAGACTTCCGTTTAACTTAACAGCGAGGGCTTTAAGGTTCTCACTTAAATCTCAATCATATCAGTCCCCAATTTTGATTAGAACCATCATTCCCCCAAACAACATTAAGATGTTACAAGGAACAGTCCATTTCTCCATAGTTTACCCCAGAGAAGTCCGGTTAAAAATGTCCACTTCCTCAACCCCATTGTCTAATAATATTATCAGTTCTTTCACTTTTGACCCACTGACTTCATGTGGTGTCTTTTCTACGTCCACTGTCTCTTTTTTCTCTTTCTCAGGAGAGGGTTAGACTTTGGAAGCTTCATGTTGCCAGGAAAGGGTTAAATCTGCCCAGGCCTGCAGTGGCCATGTGCTCTCTGACCGAGCTGCAGGGATGAAAAGCAGTGCTGATAAGGGAAACTGGTGGAAGTCCTTTCTTCTTCCTCTGGGTCTCATCCAGGGCAGCTTGGCTCGGAGCTGCCACAAAGCTGTAAGCACGTGGCATTGCTGAGCTGTTCTTTTTTCCTCTTCCTGCTGACAGCTGGGAGAAAGAGCTCAGCCGGGGCTGCTCTCTCTCTCTCCATGTGAGCATCGGCTCCTGGACGCCTGGTCCGTCCGCCCCGCCCCCCCCCCCCCCCCACGCCGCCCACGATGTTACCTCATGGCTATCTTAGAAGAAAGAGAGCGATCTGCAGGAGATGAGGGTTTTAAATGTGTCCTTCCCAAAGTCGCATTTGGCATCTTTATTGGTTAAATTAGCTGCCAATATCTTGGCTAGCTTTTTGATAGGTCCCTGTCCTCCTCCCCCCTAAAGCAACTTTAAGGTCCTGGTAGGGAAAAACATTCCACGTTTCTCTATAATTTCTCTATAACTAAAAACAAAACTTAGCCAACCCATGATAATGTTTCAAGCATCAGCTGATATTAGATACAGTCCATTGTATTCAAAAATGTATAGAAGAGCAAGAGCTATTAAAAGGATTTGGTAGGTCTGAGACGTTAATTTTGAGGAACTAAGGATTTTTAGGAAAGTTAAGATAGTAAGTTGCTGAATTAGCTGAAGTAGATAGTTAATCTTTGTTAGCAGTTAACAGAAGCTGGATCTTAGATAAGATATCTCGGATCTTGTAACTCATTTCTTGTCAGGTTTATGTTTATGTAGTTGTGCTTGTAATGAAAAACAAAATGTGGTAAATAGGACATAAGATAGCTGCAGATTTCCTGCTTAAAGGACCCATTGAACACAGGAAACTGTAAGTTCTACCAAGGATCCATTTGTCATGAATGCATTGAAAAGGTAGAAAGGTCAGGACGAGGAAGACTCATCTTACTTCCTCATTTTGGGTGACCCCTCCCCAGAATAGACCCCCGACTCATTTTGAGAAACAAAGTACGCATGCTTAATAGCCTTTTTGCCAATTAGCATATGAAGCGAGGAATGGGAGGTGACAGGGGTATGAATATGCATTTGTATTTTGGATATTCAACACTTTTGTAAATAAAAGACTTTGTAATTACCTGTGAAATTCGCAGTGCGAATTAGGGAAATATTCCGCGTGCTGCCCGGCCGTAATAAACATACACTTTCTAACTTAAAACTGTTAGAGAGTTTTTGTCCGTCACAGTTGGGTATCGATACTAGATCAATACCCCTATTTCTTTAATAAGTCAGGTCAGCTCTGTCAAATGGAAAGCATTTTAGGTTGCAACACACATCTTTGTTAACAAAATAGTTGTGACAGAGAGGAAGTAGTAACTTGTGAGTTTTTACAACTCCTTGAGACTGTCATTTATGTTAGCTGGTAGTAGCATTTTCCTTTTCTAAAAGCAACTGTGTACTTAAATTACTTACATTTTAAAGACTTTTAATTAGGTTGGATCTTAACCGGGCTGAAAACTTAGTGACTAAACACTGGACCAAAATCTATTCAATTCAGCAGTCTTTTTCAACTTTTAATCTTGCCCTTCTGTCTTTGAACATTCTCAGATAATTCATAACATTTATAAAACAAAACTGGCAAGAAATATACCTGTTGATTAAGTAGCCGATTTTGCACATGACTTGACATCACACCATTTCTGCCTCCTTTTTGGCTTTGGAAAACAATTAAAACACCTCTAAACTTCTTTAATACACATGAAGAAAACCAATGCACAACTATAACATTTCTTTAAAGATCTGCATAAATTCCAATGGAAAATTCTCTATTTCTGAATCTCCAAGGATGGAAATTCACTGAGAATTTATTTCCCTTTAAATCCAATCAGTATTTCCTTTACTGCATACAGCAACTGTAGCTTCTTTTGTTAAGCACCTCAGAGGGCTTGTCTTCATCCTCTGTATAAACACTCATTAGCTAGTTAAAGGCAACATTTCAAGCCCTCTTAGCTTTTTTTTTTTTCACCAGGGTAAACAAACCCAGCTACCACAGATTCTTCTACATTTCATGCTCCAGCCCCCTAACCATCTTGGTGTCCCACTGTCACAGCCTCTCCAGTTCATCAGCATCTTTTTTTTTTTTTTTTTTTTACTGATCATGTCATTTACATTCTGGTTTCAGACCATTTTTGTCCTCAAAGGCTACAGCATACTTCATTGTTACAATTGTCTTCTCTACATTTTGAGTCTATTTTTTCATCTTTTCCCTTCAACCAGCTTCCATTTCTACCCCACTATCTTACAGCTTTAAGACTTGGCATAGCTTTTTCCTCACTTGATGCTACTTATCACTTACACACTATCTCACAACATGCTACATTCCACCTCCTCCATGCCATCAATAAGGCCAGTTGCCTCTATGATTAACCCCCTTCATATTAACAGCCAAATGCTTTGTTCTGTCTTCTGTATACAAAGTACATTTCCAAGATTTACCACAAGTCCTTTGCATCCTTGTTGTGGTTTAGGAGTGGCACTCCCAAACTACAAGCCACTCATCTCCCTGCCCCTCCAGTGAGAGACAAAAGGCAGAGATTATGGGTTGAGATAAGAACAATTTACTGGAAACAGCAATGAGATAAGAAACAAACTGTAACAGCAACAATATGAATAACAAAAGTATACAAAAAGAGGGTGATTTACATCCAAAAAACTCTCACCCAGCCCAAACCCATGAAGTGGGCCCTGAAACAATAAACAAAATGGCAGAGACCCTCTGCACCCACACTTTTTCTCCCAACCACTAGCCACACACCTTTCTTGGAAGTAAGAATTCCTTACTTCCGCCCCCCCAGTGATGATCTGAGTGGTATTGAATAACCTAGACACGCCTACATGGCTCCAGGCTTTGCCCCCTCACAGCTACTGTGAAAAATTAACTCTGTCCTGGCAGAAAATCAGGACAATCCTCCACCCTGAAATCTCTTGTGAACAGTATTCTCTTTGAAAAGCATGGAACACTTGCTGATTGTCATACACAAGGTACTACTTGTATACCCTACTTATATAAACTTGTAAACATAACTATACTTACCTACTTCATGTACCCACAAATTATCCCATCTTTCCTGAGACTAAGGTTATTGCAACTTTCGGTTTGAAAGGCAGTTACATAGCTGAAGTCATGAGCTACTGTCTCATAATTTTTGAAAACTGCTAAATTCAGAAATTGATTTTATTATTTTCCTGATGAATTGCTGAATGAGTTTTATTTTAGCTTTTTTTAGCTTGGTACAAGAACTGTGGTCATCAAGATTTTCTCTATCCATATATTGTCAATATTCTAGCTTAGGGCTGCTCTTCAGGCTACTGTGCATCAGGTAAGCTAAGGTAACTGCATGTGACTTCCTGAAGCTTTACAACTGAAAAACAGTAAAAGTAAAAATATACCTCTGTCAATAATCAAAACTATTATGCTATCACACATTGACAATGGAAGTTCAGCACTAGAAAACATCTGCTTTATACATCAGCAAGCTTTCAATTTAATTTACTTTAGGCTGCCCCCCTCGAGGAAGCTGTAGACTGGATGAGGTTTCCCTTCAGTCTCCTCCAGGCTGAACAAACCAAGTGACCCTCAGCTGTGACTTGTAAACCTTGCCCTCAAGGCCCTTCACCATCTTGGTCACCCTCCTTTGGATGCTCTCTAATGGCTTTATATCTTTTTTATATTGTGGCACCCAGAACTGCCCCCAGGACTTGAGGTGAGGCTGCCTTAGTGCAGAGCACAGTGGGACAATCCCCTCCCTTGACCTGCTGGTGATGCTGTGCCTGATGCACCCTAGGATACGGTTGGCCCTCCTGGCTGCCAGGGAACACTGCTGACTCATATTCAACTTTCCACCAACCAGGACTCCCGGGTCCTTTTCCATGGTTCTGCTCTCCAGCCTCTTGTTACCCAGTCTGTCCATACATCCAGGGTTCCCCATCCCAGGTACAGAATCCAGCACTTGCCCTTGTTAAACTTGATACGGTTGGTGGTTGCCCAGCCCTCTAGACTATCTAGATCGCTCTGTAAGGTCTCTCTACCCTCAAGGGAGTCAACAGCTCCTCCTAGTTTAGTATCAATGGAAAGCTTAACATACATTCAATTCCTGCATCCAGATAATTTATAAAAACTTTAAAGAGCACTGGCCCTGAAATATGTATTTCATATTATAAGTTTGGATTTAATTAGACATGGAAGTCTGAATCACCTCACTGTTATTTTAATTTAGACCATTCACAACATAAATTAATTGAAATATTCTAATATATTATGTACATAAACAGAAAAGTGCGAGCAAAAGTTGTATGATCAGTTGATAGAAGTCCCAAGACTTTCTCTAAATTAATGCATCAGGAAATAGGAAGAACAAACAGAAAGTAATATGAAAAACAATAGATGCAGGACAACCTGAGAGTCAGAGATGCTGAGTGAAAGTAAGCACTACAGGTGCTGACATAAAGCACAGGAAAAATTCAATGTAACAGCTGAACTGTTTCAATAGCTTACTGACACTGAAACCTATTGTTTTCACAGCACTCTGATTTGTTATTCATTTCAATGAGAAAGGATAATATAGTAAATAAATAGGAGGGTTAGAAGGAGATGGCCTAATCCTGTTATGAAAGGGGGCACTCAAAAAGAAATCTATATATTAAATTTCTCATGCAAGTAAGGGTTGGATTGAGAAACAGGAAAAAGCACTAATAATTTCATCTTCCTTTGCTGCTTCCTGTGCATTTGCAACTGCTAAAGCAAGAACAAATATGCCTCCTTTCCTACTACTGTTGCTACTACCAATTGTTCAAAAATACTATTTTGCAAAAAACTTTCCTCAAATTCACATATTCTGTCTTACTGTTGTGATAAATGTCCAAAGATTAATTCGTGTGGAATATGTCTGTATTTTAATACACCCATATAAAGTATAAGTTGTACATGTTCAAATAAAAAGCTGTGAGATATTTTAAGGTTAATTCATGTAAGTTTCTATTCTGTAAACCACAAAGCCATACAGGGAATGTACAAAATATTTCTGCTGGCAGCAAAAACCCCAGACCAGGGACACAAGGACGAGAGAGGAATTTCAGTGACATACCTCTGCCGGGAAACCCTGAAAGGAACACAAAAGCCACGGGAGGAACAGATAAGCTACTCAAGAACCACTGATTACATCAGATATGTATCTCACCTGCTTCCTCCGGACATTATCATATCTCCTCATATCTCATCGGACTCTCCTGGACATTACCATATCTGCGACACACCTGGGTGTCTCGGTTTGAAAAAGACAGTTGTCTGCTAAGGAGAGGCAGGCCTCTCCAGGAAAATGAGGAATTTAAATCCTTCCCTCCGTGTTATTATAATTTGGAAGATTAAAAGAGAAACTTTTCGGTCAGAGCTATGGGGAAAAGGAATAACAGTCCTTTACTAGTAAATATAACAGGACAGACAAACAACAACAGCACTTATAATAACAGTAAAACAGAACCAAGAACCCCGAGGGCAAACGGTGGCAAAGTCCGTCGCTGATGGCTGCAAGCTGGAAGCGATGGATCTGTCCTCAGCAGGCAGGCAGGGGGGTGCCCCGGCAGGCAAAGTGGGCAGTGCCGGAGAACCCGCAGCGGTTGGATCCCGGGCCGACCCAAAATCCAGCAGGGCAACGAAGAAACTCCGAATTCCTGGGCACTCCAACAGATGATAGAATTCCCAGGACCAGACTCCTCCGTTAGCTGTGGACTCCAGGCAGCTACTCCGTAGCCCGACCGTCCTCCCCGGGAAGACCGAGAGAAGTGAGCCCACTCCTTAGTTCTCCTGGGAGCCTCCTCCCTCCCCCAAAACCAAGTGATCAACTTCTTTTGTCAGGTTAAGCACCGCTTAACTACCCCTACTTAAAAATCTAGCAACTCAAGGGGGGGAAAAATTCTACAGGAGAACTTAACCCTCAACACTGGGCTCGACCATTAAGGTCATTGTTAACCCCGGAAAAACTAATCAAGACTCCTAGACCTGAGCATGAATAATCAATTAAGCCGCCGAGGACGAGGACAACATCGGAGCCTCGTCTCTTCTCTGCGATCCAGTGTATAAAAGGGGACTGCTTCAGACCAAAAATGTGAACTTGGGGGGATAGCAGACTGGCAGAGTTTGTTATCAGAGTTCACTCAGTGCCATGCTCGGGCTCGACACTGTCCTTTTAATTGTGGCTGTCCGAGACTGTCATTTTTGTCTCTCAATAAAATTCTAAATTTTAATTTCTAAAATTTGGTCAATCTCATTTATAACACTGTCTTCCTTTTCTCTCAGTTCTATTCGTTGGCCTGGTTTCCTTCCACGCTGTCCCCACTGCTTCATGCAAAGATCAAGAAAAAAATAAGATTAATCCAGCTCCTTCTGCTCTCTCAGGACAAGAGGGCAACACTCTGGTTTACTCAACATAAGTATTAGTAGAAACAGTGGTGACAAAGTGATGAAATCTTTGAGAGCACGGAGGTGTTGAATTCTACTGTCCAGCCTGCTAGTATTTCCAAATTCTTAAATATTATACAGTAATAATTTAAACTTGAGATGTGTACCTGACGACAGCTATACATGAGCAAATAGCTACAAAGAAAAAGAAAAAAAAAAAAAAGAGGGAAAAAAGAAAAAGAGGCAGAGAAAGGTCATGGGAACTTGATCACCAATGATGAAATTTATCCGCTAATGAAAGGCATCTCATCTCCAAGTACTATAGAGACTATCTGGTGATCAAAAGTAGATTTTTTTGTTTCACCTGTTGCTACCATCTTATCAAGAGTTAGTCTACATGGAAAAATCGGTCACTTCAAACACTCACATCCAAGTTTTCAGTCCACTGTTAAAAACCCTACCGGTCCCATGTACCAGACAAAAGCCTTCAGCTATTATAGCCCAATCCTAGGGATACCCATACCTCTAGCAGGATAATTTTATAATGACAAGCATCAATATGCCAAACATCACATGCAACAACAACGTAAAATAAGCTGTATTTTAAATAAAACCATATATGATATCCATTTTAAAATAAAGATATACGGTTACTATAACATCTGCTATTCAAATTGACGTAAGAATTTCTAACACGTTGTGCAGTCCACAAAACCTTACCTTACACCTTCTGCAATACAGCAGCATAACACTGGCAAGCTCAGGGTTTTTTCCCTGGTACTACTGCAGAAAACAAAACATCTAAGACTTAAACAAATTACTAATATTTCTATTTCTATACCGTATAAAAATCACCCCCGTTGGTCTCTGGAGAACCAAACTCCAGCTGATGTTTCACTTGCCATCAAACCCATACAAGTTCACTGAAAGCTTTAGTCTACTGAATACACTGACTGAAAAAAAAACCAAAAAAAAAAAAAAACAAAAAAAAAAAAAAAAAAAACCACCAAAAAAAAAAAGCAAAAAAAAAAAACCACCTCACTAGCTGACCTCTAAAATATCTGTATTATCTGTATAGATGTAGATGATTAACCCATTATGTAACACTGTGTAGACAGCACTCATGAATACACAGCATACTTCAAATTGAATCCTCACTGTCCAATGAAAATGGTTCATTTTGTACAGGTTCCTATTTCAGACATTAAGGGCAAGCTCTTATCTAACTTGAATTCTATTTAGTGAACATCCTGATCTCCTAATCCAAATTATGCATACATGCCTTCAAAGCAGTAAGGGCCTCTGGGTGAAACTTCAGGAATACTTGGGCAATGCTTCCTACGCTGTCAGGTAATCCTCTTCAAAAAGCTTAATGACCAAAGATGATTTATGACTCATGAATAACAGCACTAGTAAATAATAGAAAATAAGTAGCACTTCTATGAAGAGGGCCAGGCTTCAGTAGCAGTACTTCTCAGAAATATTTATGGGTTGTTGGGGGTTAAGTTTTCCTGTGGAATTTTTCCCCCCTATAAGTTGCTAGGAGACTAAATACTGATGCTTAAAGGGTGCTTGCCCCGTACAAAAGAAGTAGACCACTTAGTTTGAGGGGGGGAGGGAAAGGCTCAGTGCTCCTGGTGGCCCCTTCTGCTCTCAGTTGGTTTTTTTTTTTTTGGAGAGAATGGGAGAAGGCAAGCTGTGTGAGGAGTCCACTGTTAACAGAGGGTCCAGTCCTGGGAATTCTATTATCTGCTGGAGCACCCAGGAATTTGGAGCTCTTCACCTGCTCTGATAGAGCTGGGTCAGCCCCATACAGCCATCACGACTTCTTCAGCACTGCTCACTTTGCCTGCCAGGACAACCCACCGTTTCCAGTCATCAGCCTGGAGTTTTTCCACCGTTTTGGCTTGGTGCTCTCGGAGTCCCAAAAGATCAGACTGCCCGGGACTTGTGAGACAAAGCCTCTCGGGGTTCTTGGTTCTGTTTTATTATTATTGCTGTTGTTGTTTGTCTGTCCTGTTATATTTACTAGTAAAGGACTGTTATTCCTTTCCCCATAGCTCTGACTGAAAAGTGGTTTTTTTTTAATCTTCCAAATTATAATAACACGGAGGGAAAGGATTGGAATTCCCCATTCCTAGAGAGGCCCCACCTCTCCCTAGCAGATACCTGTCTTTTCAAACCAAGACATGGGTCTTGCAGACTTGTTCACTGCCCTGTCAGGGAATAGAGTTGTCTGGGTTTTAGAAGGTAATAGGCAAAGATGCTCAATCAATATAAAATGTGGCAGACAGGGAGAAACACTTGTCCATTCAACTGCAGTAGTTGTTTCCAGCTTTTAGCAAAATGCTTGAATTCTGTGAACAAGGAATAAGGTTAATTCAATGACAGCATCCTTAAACCTCTTTCTCCTTTCCATCTTTTAAAAAATTGACTTTACAAAATTAAATGTATGATCATATTTCCTAAGAACAAGCATTTAAAATTTCTATCATTTCTGATGTAGTTTGGTTTTGCTGCTTTTCTTCCACTCGATTACAAAGGGATAATTTTTGAACACGACATATGCAATCTGAAAGTTGCAATATAGAAATAAAAAACCCCCTCTAATTCTTATAATTAAGAAAAGCCATAGAAGACATGACATGGCCATGTCAGTAAGGATAGTAAAAGGGGGGGAATCAAATTTAAACAAATAAACATGCAAAAAAATTAATATAATTCATTCATAACAGAAAATTTAATGTGTCTAGGTTATTGATTTCTATTCATACCTTTTTTCTTAAAAGAATTTTACTCGCATTCTCTGTCTAAAATCATCAAAGCTGTAATCCACACTAGTGTCAGAAGTAAGAAAAAGCTATTTCAAGTAAATAATTTATTCCTAGTTTTGTCAATCCATCTAAATAGCTAAGTGATCTCATACTTAAATGATAGAGCAATCAAAATTAGATGATCACACCCTGCCTTAAATGACAGCAGCCTATCCACACCACTAAACCAAAAATTACCATATAATTGTAACCCCACTGGACCTACTGTTTGTGAACAGAGAAGGGCTGGTGTGGGATGTGATAATTGGAGGCCATCTTGGGCATAGTGATCATGAATTTATAGTTTTCTGTTCTCAGAGAAGTAAGCAGAGGGGTCAGCAGAACTGCCACCTTGGACTTCCAGAGGGCAGACTGGCCTATTTGGGAGCCTGGTTGAGACAGTCACTTGGGAGGCAGTCCTGAAGGGCAAAGGGCTCCAGGAAAGCTGGATGTGCTTTAAAAAAAATCTCTAACTCTTGGTTAACAGGGAAAAAAAAAAAATGTTATCCAATTGTCAGGATCTCTGCCACATCGTGACTGATATCTCTGGACCAGTAGGTGGGAACAGGCATTTCTTTACAATTTGATATCATTCATCCAATTTCAAGTCATAAGGCACAAGATGTGTATGATACCTGACTAGATAAAGGGTACAGAAAGCTCTCTACTGGTAGGTGCTGGAAACTGCAAGTTGCAAGGCTCTGGGTTGTTTTCTTTTATAATACCACTACCTTTTACACCATCTTACCATGTTTTAACCATTTGCTCTTCAAGCTAGGAACTTCAAAAGCTAAGAAGATATACTGCACAGGTAACTTGAAGTACAGAGAACAGGTATGTAGATTGCTGTTAATATTAAAGTCTGGTCTTGTACTATCTGCCTCAGTGGTTTAATACAGTCAGTTGGATAGAGGAAGCCTCATGAGAAAAGAAAAAAAAAAAAAGTAATTTCCAGCGCACCAAGATATGTCATCCACAGTTTTAGAAAACAGACTGAAAGGCAACTAACATGCTAAAATAATCAAATATTCTGAAAGATTATTTTTTAGGAATTCGAAAGGACATTTTTTGTTTAAGCCACAGCTCACGTGCCTGCCAGTGGGGTTTTTGTTCTGCCTGTTTTTTCAAATTATACATTTGTCAGTTCTTTTAGTTTTATATAGACACACACTCAGATAACACAAGCAGGATTAATGTTATGAAGTCTATCAAGAAAATTTCTGGCCAGTAACACCTCCCCAGTAACAGTACCTAAACTAACAACTATCTTAGTTTAGGCAAATTAAAGCTGTAATTACAGATGTGGCTGGATGAGCAATATCAAAATGAGGTTTAAGAGAAGAAACATTGTAAATCTAGAGAATTATTAGAGGATTTCAGATTCCACCAGTATTTTTATCAGTTAAACTCTTGCATTTGACAACCTATTTGGTAACATGATTTAAAATAAGCATAAACCTCTATATTTTCCACTTCAAACATGAAACAAGGGAAGGGAGAAATATAGAATCCAGAATGGGCTCTTCAGTCAATACATCATGATTATGTACAGCATCACTATCACATATCTACTAATACTATCTACATAATCTACTTTTTAAAGACTGTCCTTTTCATAGATAAAAATTAAACTGCAGTGTTAAGGAGGGTTCTTACTACAAAAAGTAAATAAAACCTGATAGACATGTTTTATTAATCAAAGAAAAGCATTTTCTTTACTTTTCCAGTTCTAGAGAGTCAGAAGCTCATGGCCCTGTATATCAACTATTTCTCACTACAATTCAACAGTGTTGAATAAACTATATCTAAAATTCTAATAAATTTCAAAACTTCTGCTCTACCTGTTGTGTAAAAAGCATTATTGTTTCAGTAAATAAACTGACTAAACAAAGTAAGTACTCAATAAATTAGGATGACTAAGCATGGTCACTCCTAATAAGAACCTATACTCTGAAAAGAGAGAATTCATGTTGTACTGGGTTTAGCTGGGATAAACTTTGACTTCTTCATAGTAGCTGCTGTGGGTCTGTGTTTGGGTTTGTGCTAAACACAGGATTGATAATAGATGTTTTTGTTATTGCTGAGCTTGCACAGAGCCAAGACCTTTTCTGCTCCTCATATGGCCATGCTGGGGAGGGGGCTGGGGGTGTGTAGGAGGTTGGGAGGGGACACAGCCAGGACAGGTGACCCCCAACTGACCAAAGGGATATTCCAGGCCACGTGGAATTCTGCTCAACAATAAAACTAGGGGGGAGGTTGTTGCAGGGCTGCTAGTCAGGGTCTGTCTGGGCATCAGTCAGTTGGTGACAAGCAACTGTTTCCATTTGCATTGCTTGTTTTCCTTGGGTTTTACTTTCCTCTTTGGTTTTGGGGCTCCCCCCCTTCTCACTTTTACCCTTCCAATCCTCCCCCATCACACTGAAGGGGGGAGAAAAGCAATTGTGGTGCTTAGTTGCCATGACACAGTATCCACAAAAGCTTATATTAATGGGTTTTATGCTCTCCAAGTATTATGCTGACAAAATTTTGACTAAACTGCCAAATTTACAAGAAACTAGAAAATTTCAGCTATGAAGCTATACTTTGCTGACTGCCATAATTTCCCTAGCTGACCTTGATATAATCACTGTACATATAGTATTTTTTTTAAGCTTAAGGAAATTTAGGGGTAGCAGTCTTGAAGAAGCTGTACAACCACGTGACCACTACCATCATACAAAACTAACAAAAGCAGCACAGTAAGATAGGGTTATGGATGAGAGGTGACAAACTGAACTATTAACATCTTAACCCTCTGTCTTGCATTTTCTAAATTCACATCTGGTAAACAGAGAATTTGTTTGCTAAAGGGATGTTCAAAAAAATCCATATTAGAGCCAAAATGACTGAACCTCCTCAAGTCCCAGCCATCTTCTCAGTATACCTGGTTATTTACCAAAATTTAAAATAATCCATAAGATCAAAGCTGTCTAAGGCTTTCTGAAGTGGACTATGATAGGAACTATAAAATAACAGGTAAGACAAGCACATGCAAGACCTGTAAGAGATCTAATGGCTACTATCTTATATATGTACAAAAGAAAAATCATTTGATAGGCAGAAATTTAAGAACATTATTCAAATTACACTATAGCATATAAGGTCCTTATAAATAAAGTACAAGAGAAAGACACTGGTGAAAATCTCCTCACGCTCAGATAGATGTTCATTAAAGTGAATGAGAAAATTTTTAATTAGAAAGTTTCACTGAAACCTGTCAATTGTCAAAGTGGACAGCTTAGAAAATGTTTCCATTTAAACAGACTTTATTTCAAAATAACATGTTGCTGTGTATTATCTGGTTTCATACTGTATTTCATTTTTATATTGGGTTTTAAAATGGTTTGTTCTATACCCCGTGTTCCCCTGGAAAATGTAATATCCCAAAGTTTGTCCCTGCCCTTCCACCAGCCCATCTCCCACATTGTTCCCTTCCAGGAATGTAATCCAACCCTGTTCCACTCCCACCTTATCCCTGATTGGGTAGTGGCTTGTCCCCGCCTTTAGCCCCTTCCCTGGATATAATCCGAAGTGACATGTGGTCTAGCCTCTTGGTTCAGGGAGTGGGACAGGGCTCCTGACCCAGGCTGGGGCAGGACCACAGAAGAAAGATTGAATAAAGCCCTGGTTTCACCCTCGGATCAAGTGCAGACCTTCCTTTGCCATCGACAGGAACTTGCTCTCTTTACAAAGGGAAAGGTTCTTGGCTGCTCCTGGGTTTTGGGACCCTGAGGGAAATCCTTCCAACTGCAGTTTGTCTCTTGAGCTAGCCAGGGCGAGAACGGAGCTGGAGAGCTCCATGAGAGAGACAAGCCACAATAACAGAACTAAGGCATTTCAGTTTTACACCATTAAAATATTTCTAAAATGAAACACTAGTTAAAATCAAAGTGTGCTAGACCTTAAATTAGAATGTATTTTCTTCCATCAATATCACTATGTTGTTTTCAAATGTCAATCTAAATATTTTTTCGGACAGAACTTCTCTGGAAATTTCATCAGAGAGGATGTGTTATTTTTATTTTGCTGTGGAGTAAAATATCATTGAAAACCATACAAAATACTGTTGTTGAGATGGCCACAGCACTCAAGAGTACTTCTTTAAAAACTCCAGGGGGCTCCAAATATCAGTACCTTGTTATTGAAAAGTCTTTCATACCTTTTCTATGTTGCACTCCCATGAGTAGCTCCACACAGCTCTGGCTCTTTCTCTCCTACTTTCCTTCTGCATTTCTATCTCACTACTTCCTGTCCCTAGCAT
This sequence comes from Progne subis subis, assembly GCA_022316685.1. NCBI lineage: Eukaryota > Metazoa > Chordata > Aves > Passeriformes > Hirundinidae > Progne > Progne subis. Next base: position 63,205 of record JAKJHU010000993.1, on the reverse strand, counting down.
GGCCACCTAACCCTGTCTGTCCCTCATATGATGTCTTACCCTTTCTGTCCCTTGCACGACCTCCTGTCCCCTTCCTCCTCACAGCACTGCCAGCAGACTCCAAGTGACTCTTCTCCCAGCTAATTCACTCTTTTATCACACCCATAGATGTGAGGGCAAGGCTGTTCCTACTCTTTGATAATTAAAACAGCTGCAATGTATGGGGGGCAAGATTACCTTTAGCACTATCTCTGTCTTCCCACAAAATACCCTACAGAGAGAAGGTTCACACTATTTGCATTATTACTATAAGTAAACACAAGTAAGCAAACAAGACAACATATTCATAAATGCTAATGATAGAACAGAATTGTAGAAACATCAAGGTTGGAAGAGACCTGTAAGATCAAGTCCAAGTGTCTACCCAGCACTACCACTGTTACCACTAAACCACATCACTCAGCACCAAATCCAGACACCTCTAAAACACCTCCAGAGATGGTGACTCCACCACCTCCCTGGGCAACCTATTCCAATGCCTGAACACCCTAACGGGGAAAACATTGTTCTGATATTTAATCTGAATCTTCCCTGTCTCAGCTTAAGGCCACTTCCTCCGGTCCTCTCACTGTAGGCTTGGCAGAAGATACCAGCCCCACCTCATTACAACCTTCTGTCAGGGAGTTGTAGAGAGTAATGAGGTCCCCCCTGAGCCTCCTTTTCTCCAGACTAAACAAATCCAGCTCCATACTTCCCCAAAATCCAAGGAAATAAGAGATGATATGAAACAAAAATCCTTGCAAAGCTATCCTGTCTGTTCTATTATATTAAACTTCCATAGCATAATAGCATGGTTTTGGTTGGAAGGGACCTTCATGACCATCTCATCCCAATCCCCCTGCCATGGGCAGGGACACCTTCCACTAGACCAGGTTGCTCCAAGCCCCATCCAACCTGGCCTTGAATACTTCCAGGGATGGGATGGCCACAGCTTCTCCAGGTAACCTGTGCCAGGGCCTCACCACCCTCACAGCCAAGAATTTCTTCCTAATATCTAATCAAAACCTCTACTCTTTCAGTATAAAACCATTCTCCCTTGTCTTGTCACTCAATGCCCTTGTAAAGAATCCCTTTACAGCTTTCTTTTCAGCTCCCTTCAGGCACTGGAAGGTGCTCTAAGTTCTCCTAGGAGGCTTCTCCAGGCTGAACAGTCCCAACTCTCTCAGCCCGTCTTCATAGAATGGCTCTATCTCTCTAATCATCATATTTGTTAATATCTTCCAATCAGCTAAAGCATTTCTCAAGACCTATTTTAGTAACAGACTTTGAAAGTCAGTATTCCTAAATAAATTTTAAATATTTTTAATTTTTAAAAAGTGCAATACTGTAAAACAAACTGTAATTATTGCAAATTATCAAACATGCCTCCTCAGAAATCAAGTTTCCTCCCACAGACTTGCCCACCTCATCTAAGCTGAAATATGTCCATATTTTGCAAGGTAAGAAAGGGACTAAAGTCTTTCCATCCTGTTCATGTTACACACTTGCAAAGCTCTCATTTGCTAATCTGTTATAACACACTATCATGGGTTGGCACAATTTTGTTTTCTAGTTATAGAAAAATGTGAGATATTTTTCCCTGCCCTAACCGTGGAGTAGTTTGGGGAGGAGAACAAGGGCCTATCAAAAAGCTAGCCAGGATATTGGCAGCTAAGTTAACCAATAGGAAATATCGATGTGACTTTGGAGGGGACATTTAAAACTAATTGCTGGAGATCAGTCTTGCTCTCGCTTCGGGGACCTGCCATGAGGTAACATCGTGGTTGTGCTGGGCTGGGCCCAGGTCAGGCCCTACTGCCTCTCTGGGCAGCCGGGCTGGGCCTAGCCGGGCTTCTGAGGGCCGCTGCCTGCACAGGGAAGGCCTGGACCAGCTGAGCCCTTTCCCCTGCTGCCGGCAGGGAAGAAATCGGCTGCAGCTCGGCAATGCGGGACCATGTGCTCAGACTGTGGCAGAAAGGGCCAAAACGTGGCCCGGCTTAATCGCAGCTGGCAGCAGAGAAAGAAAGCCTGCAGCTCCATAACAACTCTGAGCTGAGCCACCCTGGATGAGACCGAGGGGTGGAAAAAAGGACATCTACCAGCTTCCTCCATCAGCACAGCTTGGCATTTTCTTCAGTTCCTGCAGCCTCAGCACTTGCATGTAGCTTTTTGCAAGCCCGAGCGGATTTAACCCTTTACTAGCAACATGAAACTTTTAAAGCACAATTCTTCCTTAAAAGAAAGAAGAAAGAAAACAGTACTAGAACAGACACTAAATGAAGTCAGGTTAGAAGTGAAAGAACTAATAATATTGGAATAGGATTGAAGAAGTGGACATTTTTTTAACCGGACTTTTCTAAGGTAAATTATGAAGAAATGGACTGTTCTTTACAGCATCTTAGTATTATTTGCGTAGAATGCTATTCTAATCAAAATTAAGGACTGATGTAATTGAGATTTATTTAGGAACTTTAAAGCCCCAGCTCTTGGGTTAAAAAGAGGTCTCAGCCTTTGAGACAAAGATGATTTTAGACTAGAAGAAGTATTCGTAAATAGTACCCCAGATACACTGAGAAGCTTTGCTGATAGAACATCACAGTCTGAAAACTCCGGGCGGCAGCAGATGTGTGACATTGGGAGCACTGGACTATTTTGTCTTGTGGCAAACGTCTTCATAAAAAAATCTTAGAGAGACTCTTCTCCTAAAGTAATGAGTGATTATGTCTAAATAGTGAAACTGACTGAAAATCCTAAGTTGTGTCTTTCTATGTTGTTCAATAAGGAAGTTAATAGTTTGTAAGAGGAAAGAAGCGTGTTTTAAAGTGTCATTCTGTTTTAGTTTAAGGGGGTTTTTTTATCAACTTTTTTTTTCTTTCATTCTTTTAATATTTGTTAATAAAACTATTTTTGTTCATTTTTAAGCTTAAGCCTGCTTTGTTGTTTTTTTTTTCTCCTAATCTCTCCCTCCCACAAAAAGAAAATTAATACTAAAACCCCTACATTAATTGGTGTTTCTGCCCAGTTTTATTAAATAAAAACCATTACACACACAAACCAGAGAAAGACAGACTGATTTATGCTCCACCCAACCAACTTCTTCTGTCAATGCTCCAAAGTAAAACAGAATAAGAATTTAATTTTTTTCCCCCCTCCAGAGAGGTCTCTCATGATGTGGCTTCTTCATTGCCTTATCTGAGTAAGTGATTAAACAGCTGATTTCAAAACTGAGGAGGGAGGGGGAGAGATGAGTAAGACTTTACTAATGAAAAAGGATAAAAAAGCATTTTTAAGTAGAATATTAAAAATAACATCAAGAAATGCAGAAATATAAGTCTCATTGTAAGAACAGCTTATTTTAGTTTAGTTAAACCTGTTTCTAACTTTAAGTTGCTGAAGTGTTCATATGTCTTTGTTGGAAAGCATATCAAAATTATATCAAATATATAAGCTCTCACAAAAGCAAGGATATAATGAGGTTGACAAAAAAAATATGGCAACAAACTACATAGTAAAAGAAAAAAGTTGTCTTAAAATTACCAGTCACTTATCCAAGGAAGTAAAATCTGAGAGGATAAATGCACTGCTACTACTTGGCTATTCATTAATATATGACAAATAATTTTTCATTATTTATAAGAGCAAGTCACACTTTCCAATGTGAGAAAGTTGGTCATCAGTTAGTGACTAAAACACAAAAACTGCATTTCCATATTTGTGAATTTTCTTTATTTGTATGAGTTGCAGATATTTTATTATTAAAACCCACATGCATCCTTTAAATACATCTCAATTCTAAACCGATATGTTAAAATAAAGAAGCAAGTCTTAGGCCACACAGTTCTAAGTTACTGACTGAACTGCCAAGCTATGTTATGGGCATTTGGAGAAGGCCCAAGATCTGCTCCATAAAGTTAGTCCTCACAGGATCACACAACAATCCACACTGAATCCTTCCATCTCTGTATCCAACCTACAGATGTTCTGCTTACCTTCTATGTATTTTATTCTCCAGGCATTTGACTGTAAATGGCTACCATCTTCTTTTCTTAAGGATCTAAAGCTCACTACTGTGAAAGAAAAGGCTAATTATACCCTTCAATTTCTCTGAGGCTTTAATACAAAGCTTACTACTACAGTATTCAGACAGCACTATTATCCCAGCTGTTGTTAAGGCAAATGTGAACTGTGGGCCATATGCTACAGATACATGGACAGACACAATTGACCGTGCAGATAAATCAAATAAATAAACTGAGGACTAGATTACTCAGTAGTGTTCATTTTTTTAGTTTTAATAGAATTTACACAATTGCATGTTGAGCACTTTATTTTCATAATTTGTTGAACTGCAACAATTTGCAATGAAGTATCCATTTTTTTCTAGCAAGGGGATGGATTTTAAAATGCAGATAAGTTACATTTTAAATGTCCATTTTACACATGTTTTAAAAAAACCAAAAAAAAAATAAAAACCCCACTGAAATGGGATTATCATCACTATATCTTTTAATTACTTAAACATTTAAAAATATCCCAAAATAAGTATTCTGTATTTCAGTTCATCCTGTTATGAGAAAAATACAGTTATAGTTGTTTGCCTACCATCACTCACTGACAAATGAAAATAAGTGTGTACAAAGTAAGATATGGAGCACTGTTACCCTGGTTTTTCTGATTTTTTTAAAGCCTTTTGAATTTTCATAAAAATGGAGTCAGATCTTTAGTTACTGTACAATATTAGAAGCAGTTCTACCTTTTCCCCACATATGTAACATAAACAAATCCTTTGTTTTTCATTCTCTGTCCTTTGTTTGCATATTTCTAACCTGAAAACAATTGTAACTGACAACTGGTCTGGCCACTGAGGCTGAAGGGTGGAAACCCCAAAAAGCCAATCTTTGGCCAGACCCACAAATGTGTAAAAAGTAAGAAATAAACAAAGAGGCTCTCTCTCCGCCCTGTCTCAGCCTTGAGTCGGAACAGAGGAACCTCTGCCCTGCGAAACCTCTCTCTCTGTGTGACTGCTTTGCGTGTCTCGGTGACAGAGCACAGCGTTTCTATATATATGTAGAGCATCACCTGAGATGGAAAACTAAAGTTGATCTTTGCAGTCTTCCTTGGGATGTAAGTGATATACACCCACCCTTTAGAGAGGTAGCTCAGTCTCTCGAGTGTGAAACATTAACATAATTTCACAAGTCACAGGCTACTTTTGCAAAAGATTCTCAGTTCTCTGCAGCTTTGCTATTGTAGAAGTATAGAATATTTTTTTTTTCCAAATTGGAAATTACTTTAGTACAAAGGAGTCCCAGAGACTACACATTTATGGGAATCTTCTGGCAATACAGAAACATTAAAAATGAAGCACGATACTCTTCTAGTTTCATTCACATGTCATTTAAACAGAAACCAGAAACGGCTGAAATGGATTGAGCCTCAACTACCTTAAACTTGCATCAAGATTAACATATACACTCAAGTAGAAATAAAGAGTAGCTAGTTCTCAGTTCCCCATCTTTCTTTTTTTCATTTGACACTGAGGCACCTACATGGCTAGGGATACTATCTTTTGCTAGCTATTCACCCAGGCTTTCAAACTAAGTTCCTTTCCTGTTTTCCAGTAGTGTAATAACTTATCCCCAACCTCTGTGATAAAACACACAACTGAGAGTATCATGGAAAAGATTTGTTCCTGAGAGAACAGGCTGTTTATCTTCTCCAAAAAAATTAAACTCTTCACATTAAACTCACAGGATATGATCCAGGGACAATTCTCAATTCATAACCCTTTCTTCTGTCTTTAACAGTTGCTATGGGAAACCATAAATTAAAGCTTGCAAAACCACAAGTGGCTTTCACAGACCATACATTTGACATGACTGCATGCTTTGGCACACATGATAATACTGGATAATGTGAAATAGCAATTTAGTACTATATAGAGTACTGCTGTTAGTATAATTTTGTCTTGGATATAAATATTCATTTATGTTTGTTTTCCAGGCTCATGGTACAAAGAACTTGAGCTCCTCCCAATGCTAATTATTCTCAATGTTTACTGACAGCAAACATCCTTTTCCATATCTTCTAAGACACTGGCTGTTGAGTAGGCAATTCTTATTTCTAAGGGATATTAAGGCAAGTTTTCAAACATACTTCTGTCCTTTTCAGTGGAAAAGTATCTATATGCCTTTCACACAGATAATTATAAAAATTCTCTCACATTATCTGAAGGTAAATTACATCCACATTAACATACCACTGAGGAATATGTAAGTTACATGAGCACTGAATTTGTTAAACTGTGTTCAGAATGCAGAAAGTTACTGCAAACAAATCACAAGTGGAAGCCTACTACTACATCTTTGCAATGAGCACTCCAGGCCACAACCCATCCCACTACCCAAAAATAAAACCATCTTTAACTCACAAAGATTCATAAAATGTTTAACAACAATTTGGGTTTTATCATAATCAACCATAAGAACAATGCTAAGCAACTATGACACAATCATTAAAACTACTATTGTTCTTCACAGGGTAAATCTATTCTACAAAATTATTACATATTATTAAAAGAAATAAATGCTTCTTAAATAGTCTTGTGTGCACCAATTTATAATAGATTTCACCTCCTTAAACCCACTGAAGGGAATACATCCGCATAAGTATGATTTAAAAGCATTATTTGACAAACAACTTCACTAATGAACCTGTACACAACTTGATTTACAGAATATTTATGTCATAACCATGTACATGAAATTAAACTGAATTCTTTCTATCAAGGAGAATGTCATAAAAAACCTCTAAGTTCTGTACAGCAAATTTAACCTCTGATATCTGATGCTATTTCTGTAGGGGCATTTTTAAAACTAAACTATATTGAGGGGAACCTCAATCCATCCCACTCATACCAGTGTAATGCCAGCAAGAGATGCCTAGAGCCTGGAGACGGATCTCAGGTCAGCAGGAGAGCAGCTGAAGGACAACACCAAAGAATTCCAGGCACTCCAGCCAGTAAGCCAGCTTCATCGGGGGCCCAACTTAAACATCTCTATGCAAACACACGCAGCATGGGGAATAAACAGGAGGAATGAGAGACATGCACACATCTACAATCTTACTGGCATCATGGAAACATGGTGGGATGACTCCTATGACTGGAGTGCTGGAATGGAAGGATACAGGCTCTTTCGCCTGTATCAGAAAGAATGGACAGGGAAGACAAAGAGGCAGTGTTGCCCTCTATGTCAGTGACCACCTAGAATGCATGGAGCTCTGCCTGAAGATGGATGAGGAGCTGACTGAGAGCTTATGGGTCAGGATTAAAGGGAGGACAAGGAGAGGTGATTTTATAGTGGGGGTCTGCTACAGGCCACCTGACCAGAAAGATTGAGCCAATGAGGCCCTCTACAGACAGGAGCAGCCTCATATTCACAAGCACTGGTGCTCATGGGAGACTTCAACCACCCTGACATCTGCTGAAGGGGCAACACAGCAGGGCACAGGCAATCCAGGAGGTTCCAGGAATGTGTTGATGACAACTTCCTCCTTCAAGTGACAGGGGAGCCAACAAGGAGAGGTGCTATGCTGGACCTTGTTCTCAACAAGAAGGAGGGGCTGGTGGGGAATGTGAAGCTCAAGAGCAGCCTTGTCTGCAGTGACCATAAAATGGTAGAGTTCAAGATCCTTGGGGCAGCAAGAAGAGTGTATAGGAAGCTCACTGCCCTGGACTTCAGGAGAGCGGACTTTGGTCTCTTCAGGGAACTCCTTCATAGAGGCCCATGGAACAAAGCTCTGGAGGGAAGAGGGGCTCAGGAAAGCTGGTTGTTATTCAAGGATCACCTCTTCCAAGCTCTGGAGTGATACATCCCAATAAAGAGGATGTCAGGCAAAAATGCCAGAAGACACTTGCATGGATGAACATGGGGCTCCTGGACAAACTCAAACATAAAAAGGAAGCTGACATAAGGTGGAAACAGGGACAAGTAGCCTGGGAGGAAGACAGAGAGTGTCTGAGCATCCAGGGATCAGGTTAGAAGAGCCAAAGCCCTGAGAGAATTAAACCTGGCCAGGGACATCAAGGACAACAAGAAAAGCTTCTAAAGGTACATTGGTGATAACAGGAAGACTACAGAATTATGGGCCCTTTCCAGAAGGAAACAGGAGACCTGCTTACCCAGGATATGTAAAAGGCTGAGGTACTCAATGACTTTTTTGCCTCAGTTTTCACCAGCAAGTGCTCCAGCCACACTGCCCGAGTTGCAAAAGGTCAGGGACTGGGAGAATGAAGAACTACCCCACTGTAGGAGAAGATCAGGTTTAAGAACACCTAAAGAACATGAAGGTGCATAAGTCCATGGAACCTGATGAGATCCATCCAAGGGTCCTGAAGGAACTGGCAGAGAAAGTGGCTAAGTCACTATCCATCCTATTTGAGAAGTCACCTCAGTCCAGTGAAGCTCACACTGACTGGAAAAGGGAAAGCATAAGCCCCCATGTGTGAATTTGCTGGAGAGTAGGAAGGCTCTGCAGAGGGATTTGGATAGGTTGGAGCAATGGGACAAGGCCAATTGTATGAGGGTCAACAAGGCCAAGTGCCAGGTCCTGCCCTTGGGTCACAACAAGCCCATGCAGCTCCAGGCTGGGACAGAGTGGCTGGAAAACTGCCCACAAGGAAAAGGACCCAGCCATGCTGAACAACAGCAGCTGAACATGACCCAGCATGTGCCCAGGTGGGCAAGAAGGCCAATGGCATCCTGACTTGGATCAGAAATGGTGTGACCAGCAGGACCAGGGCAGTGATTGATTGTCTCTCTGTACTCAGCACTGGTGAGGCCACACCTCGAGGGCTGTGTCCAGTTCTGGGCCCCTCACTGCAAGAAAGACATTGAGGTGCTGGAGCGAGTCCAGAGAAGGGCAACAGAGCTGGGTCTGGAGCACAAGAAGTGGCTGAGGGAGCTGGGGGTGTTTAGCCTGGAGAAAAGGAGGCTCAGGGGGTACCTTCTTACTCTCTACAACTCCCTTAAAGGAGGGTGGAGCCAAGTGGGTGTCAGGCTCTTCTCCCAGTGAACAAGCAATAGGACAAGAGGAAATGGCCTCAAGTTGGTCTAGGGAAGGTTTAGATTGGATATTTGGAAAAATTTCTTCACAGAAAGTGTTATCAAGTACTGGAAAAGGCTGCCCAGGGCAGTGGTAGTCACCATCCCTGGAGGGATTTAAAAGAGGTATAGATGTGGTGCTTAGAGACATGGTTTAGTGGTGGACCTGGCAGTGATGGGTTAGTGGTTGGACTTGATGATCTTAGAGGTCTTTTCTAAGCTAAATGATTCCATGATTCTGCCCCTCTACTCCATTCTCATAAGACTGTACCTGGAATACTGCTTCCAGTCTGGGACCTCCAAATAAGGACATAGACCTGTTGGAGTTAGTCCAGAGGGCAGCCATGAAGATGCTCAGAGGGCTGGAGCATTTCTATGATGACAGGCTGAGAGAGCTGGGACTGTTGAGCCTGGAGAAGAGAAGGCTCTGGGGAGACCTTAGAGCACCTTCCAGTACCTGAAGGGAGCCTACAAGAAAACTGGAGAGGGACTATTTACAAGGGGATGGAGTGACAGAACAAGGGGGAATGGTTTTATACTGAAAGAGGTTTAGATGGGATATTGGGAAGAAATTCTTCATTATTGGGGTGGTGATACACTGGCACAGGTTGCCTGGAAAAGCTGTGGCCATCCCATCCCTGGAAGTATTCAAGGCCAGGTTGGATGGGGCTTGGAGCAACCTGGTCTAGTGGAAGGTGTCCCTGCCCATGGCAGGGGGATTGGGATGAAATGGTCATGAAGGTCCCTTCCAACCAAAACCATTCTATGGAAGTTTAGTATAATAGAACAGATGATTCTAGGAATTGCTTATAACTGCAAAATTTTCACAGGATATACTGAAGGTTTTCTATATTACAGATTATGCTGCAATAACAGTTTTTAAGGAACCTGCCAGGAATAACAAATCATCACAGGTAATACTAGTAGAAAAAAAGAATCATTTCCTTTTATTAAAAAAAAACAAAAAAAAAAAAACCAAAAAACCACCTAGCATGTACTGTAGTAAAAATCAAACAAACAAGAAAAACAACACTCAGTTTGAACTAGGAGTTTAACAGACAAATCATCAAGCAGATTTTTAATTTTCTCTTCAGGAAAAAAAAATTAAAATCAAAGTTAAACTGATTTTAGATCTGCATATGGCACTGTCCACGAGTTCTCACCAGTCTTATTGGAGTATTATCAAAATTTTGCCAGCTTTTAGACTGCAAAAAGTATGTTTCAGCTTATTTTTTCTACACATGCAAAGGTAGTTACTATATTCAGCATCCAATGAGGGATCTCTAAATTTTCCCCCGTCCTAATTTTGGCCAAGGACTGCTGAAGCCTGGAGCCATGTGGGCGTGTCTAGGCTGTTATTTTATACCATGCACATCAACGCTAGGGGGCAGAAGTAAAGGACTTACTTCCAAGAAGGGGGCATGACTTCAGGGAAAGGAAAAGGTGGCAGGCAGCGGGTCTGTAGCCCTTCTCTTCCTTTTCCAAGGAATTCAAGCAGCGAATGGAATGGTGGAGTAACACTGGTCCCGACCAGAGGGTTTGTCAGCCATTGTTTTTCATTGTCTCAGGCTTGGGGGAAAAACACGCGTACAGAAGGTCTAGGGGTAATTTTGTTCTTTGTCTCTGGTGCGTGCAGTGCCAGGTCAGCTCAGGCTTGGTGAGCATTTTTTGGATGTATATCACCCTCTTTTTGTATACTTTTGTTATTAATATTGTTGCTGTCACTGTTCATTTTCTTATCTCATTGCTGTTTCCAGTAAATTGTCCTTAACTCAGAATTTCTGCCTTTTGTCTCTCACCAGTTTCCAGCTGGGCTTAAACCACAACACCCCCTATCATTAATATCCAGAAAGCATATCTGGAGAAAAAGAGGAAGCAACATAATTGAATGGAAAATAACATACAAAACAGTGGAACAGTCTCTAACAAAACCTAAGATCTGAAAATAAAATTTCCAAAAGAAAGTACTCTACCTAATCTTCTCTGAGTGCCTAGTCAACACAGAGGAGAGATTGTTAGCTCAAACATGAGATAGTGCAACCCCTATCACAGATGTGTTTACATTCAAGAAGTTTGATAAATTACATTATTTTTAAAAAGATAGGAATAAAGGTCAGAACTATAAAACCAAGCACTCAAGTATTAAGAAATGTGAAAATTATGGTTACTTATGCCTATAATTCAGTCCCTTGTGCATTATAATAGTCATTCATTCAATGATCATATATTGTTTTTGTTATTCCCAGGATCCCTGCCTCATATATGGCATATGACATATATATCATTAAACAAATCAGAGTTACACAAAAAAGGAGATGCTTTCTTTGGGATATTACATTTTTTTACTAAGGAAATTTAATAAAATGGTTAATAGATCAAATCAATTAAAAAAACGTTTCCTATCCAAGAGAACTTTTGCTGGAAACTGGCAATTTGTAAAAAAATAACTCTTCTTAAACAAACAAACAAAAAAAATTCTATCACAAGGAAAGAAATAAAAATCCTACCTGTTCCATAATATACCCACAGCCTCTGGGTCATGCCTGGAGTGCATGATTAGAACATAAAAAGACAGATGGTGGAAGAAAAGTTCAACAACTCTGATACAGATCAGACATTTGAACTTGAACTTCCTACCTCCCAAAAGCAATGTCCTGGTCAGGAACATGCTTACTATACCTGTGAACAGCCTTGCTTTCCTAACAGAGCCATACAACAGCTGGACAACAAACTGACATCAGAATGAAATGGTCTGACCACTAGGCTGCAGAGGTTTCCATTCAACCAGTTTACACCAACTACAAGTTATTTGTTTAAGAGACAGAGTTCCTAACAGCCAATAACCAATGCTTAGGATACTCTCCAGGGTTGCTAGTTCCTGCTGGAAATTAATCACTTTTAATATTGCAGACACACTGTTTAATTACTTGTGGGATTTGGGTCACTATCTAGTTCTTGTCTATGCTTTTACTGATAGAGATTTTGGTTTTTTCACAATATGGAAGATGATTCTTTTTAATTTTTCAGGACAGAAAATCTATTCTTGTCTGGCTCTTGGCATGATCAGGACAGCTGAAACTGAATAGATGTTTTAAGGCCATTGGCAAAAACCCATTCTCTACTTCTTAGGAATCCACCATGAGAAACAATGAGCTTGATATGTTGAAATGCAGGGCATTCACAACCACAGTCAAAGAAAACAATGCTATGAACTTCCTAAGTGCTATAAAGTAAGTACAAATTTCAAGAATAAAGCACATCAAATTGAAAATTGCTTATAAATCTTGTGTTAACTTGCTATTTGACTCAGTTTCAGTCTTCCATCTGTAAAATGAAAATATTTAACAGATGTGCAAAAAGAACTCCAATGTTTGTAAAGTACAGATATGTATTTTGAGATAATTCCTACAAATTCATAGATTGAAACACTTCAGCATTCATGAACTATTTGGATGGCATACAGCAGGTAAAGCAGTAGGCTGCACAATTACGAAGAAAAACAAATATATCAAGTGGGTTATAACAGTATACCAGTCAGCTATGATTTCCCATGCACTGTATGAAGCATTGAATTGGGACCAGAAGGGTAAGGGGGAAATACAGTAATGTAGCTAAAAGACAAGTGTATGGGGAAGGGAGCTGAATTAAGTGTTTCTGCAATTTTAGTCTGCTGTTTCCTTATCAGTTCCTGACTGCAGCCCAGCATTTTTTAACTGCTCCTGTAAAATGCATTGCCTGTCTACACATACACATGCCTTCAAGAAATAAAGTGCTTCAAATCAAGACAGAGAAATAATCTGAAAAAGAAAATATCTAATGATTTAAAGAATTTTGAGATCTCCAATTGGAAAATCAACTGATACACATACTAAAAGCAATATTTTTTTCTATAATTTTTCTGAACTTAGAGAGTTTAATATGAAAAAAAGTTTTTCAATGTTTACTTTTTCAGTTATTTAGAGGTATCATTTTGCTTCGCTAATGCTGTTCTGTTTCTCTGAAATTGAAATGTTAAAAAATTATTTTTAAAAAAGAAGTATAAAAACAGCTTCAAAAGAAAGTTTTAAAAAAGAAATAAAATCTGTACACAGGAAACATTCAAACTGTACAAGGTAGTCAAAAGCACAAAATAAAAATAGCAGGAAGAAAATATTTTCCTCTTTTAATTTAAATAATTGCTACAACTAACACCTTGAGAATAATTAATTTTGTATTTCCATAACAGGAATAAAATAACTACATCCTCTTTAAGCAGCTAGCTTTTGTAATAAACAGCAGACCAATATAAACTCCTAACACTAGGGCAAAAGGAGTATGAAAGTGACGGCTCTTGCTTCCGATGCACACACACTCTTTAGATGTGCTAAAAATATGATCTAAACAAAAAGTAAGTCACCTTATAAACATTTCCACATTAAGTATTTCTGCATGCTAAATATATTTTTATGAAAAAAATTTACAACTACATAAACTGTGATGGTGCAAATAATTCAGGATTAATCACATCTCAGAAGAAATTTAAAAAAAAACCTCATTACAAATAGGCATCATCTTAAGTCTCCCTCTATAAATACACCTATTTTTCATACCAGAAAAGTGCATGTTTTCTAATTTAAGAAAAAAAAAAAAAAAAAAAAAAAGCACATCATAAACACAACCCAGGCAAGATAAACTTGACGGGAACTACATAATTACAGTAGTTTATTTCCTGGTCTTATATATATTTAAAGCAAACCTCCTTAAATAAGTCAGAAAAGTTAAAACAATGGCTTAGCTAACCCAATTTTATTAAAATGAAGGGTGGACAAAAGAAACAAATGAACTCATGTCCCTTCTTGATGACGAAACTACCCAAGAAGTACAACTACTTTCTTTCTTGTAAAGCAGTTACACTCGGCCTCTATGCATGCCACGGAGCAAAAGAAAACAGCAATGCGACTACACAGATAGAAGCAGTTAGAGACAACTAATGGCTCCCTCTGCAATTCACAAAGTTTAAAATTAAAAAGCTGCTTTTTCAAAGTGTAAATTGTTTCTCTCCACACACATAGGCCTGAGGCCCTGTTACAAAAAGTGTTCAACAGGACCAGGCAGCACAAAGACAGGAATGGGAGATCAGTGGGGGGAGGAAAGGAAGGGAAGGGAAGGGAAGGGAAGGGAAGGGAAGGGAAGGGAAGGGAAGGGAAGGGAAGGGAAGGGAAGGGAAGGATTGGGGCTCAGCAGGATCTTTAGGCTTTTTAAAATTCAAACTGCTCCCTGACCAATACAAATTACTGACGCTATTGAGTAGTACATGGATTTACAGCATTAAAAACACACCTTCTACATGACAGCTATATTGACTTCACCCTTTTAAACAAGTATCAGGGCACTCAAAGACAGGACAGCAGAGTTTATAAGACTCTAAACACCATATATCAGAAATTCATTACCACTTATTACAAGATCTGTCTAAACAACTACAAAAACTACTGAAAAATAGACAAATTCTGTAATGTTGATACCTGTTCGCCATTTACAAATTTCTTTTCTATAGGAAACTTGGTATCCTAAAATTTCCCTCAATTATGTAATTTCTGTATGAGTATTTTTATTAGTTCACAGGGTGTTTATTTTAAATCTACCTGAACTTTTAATAACACTCTGAACTCTACCACACAGTAAGTCCAAGATTTACCTTACTCTAATTTAGCGACCGTTTATGAATAAAGAGTTGACACTTTATCAATCGTAATTTACAAAACATATTTGACCTGTTAAAATGACAACTAATTACATACTTAGACATCGTGGACACAAACAGCAAATAACGACCTCAGGATCTCAAAGGAATATAGCCTGATAAGAAATGATGACGCTTTTTAAACGTTCCTCACTTTTCACTTAATTAAATTTACTATTGATTCTCAAATACTTAGGCTAAGATCTCATCTTCACCTTGACCCCAAAACGTCATAAACATAGCACTCTACAGGACCCCTCTCCCATTTTCTGTTTGTTAAGAGAATAAAATAGTATTTAATCTGCATTTAATACATATTCCTGTAATGTATACAACACATGCACATGGAGAATGTGTGGAGTACCTAACGCAATACGCTTGTCAATCTGTATTTTCTAGGTCTGCGGGCATCCGTGTTGTGTCAAACATGTCACAAGCGCTAGTTTTATGCTATAGTCAGTGATTAAGACACTAATCAATTGCTATATTATGTAGAAATTAAACCTCTACATTATAAATCCATGTGCCTTCGAAGTTTTGAATGTTCAGAACAGAGTTGGTTAAAAAGAGAAGGTAAGAGCAAAGAGAGCTGGTATTTTTGTTCCTGGGTATTTACATTCTCTCTTTCCCTACTCCTCCACTTATTTCGCCCCCGACTTCAGAAATTGTAAATATGGCAAAGGATCAGTGCACATTTGCGGTTAATTGTATTGTTTCCTCCTCCTCCTGCTCCTCTCCAGATTGAGGCCTGTTACTGAGGAACCGCTTCGTCTTTCTAATCCCCGAACTGGAGTAAGTGCGCTGGCCGACAGGCCTGCGCCCTCCGCCGGGCCTGGGCCTCCCAGTAGCCCGGAAAGAACTAATCTCCTCCCCCAGACGCGACCGAGCAGGAAGGGGGGGGCTGCTAAATAAACACCTCAGGTCACCACTTATTCCCCTCTATCGCGGATAGCAGGTAATCCCCTTTGCTCCCGGCAGTGTTGGGCCGGGAGGCCCGGCCCGCTGCTAAAGAGGGCAGAGAGAGGAAGGGGAGATGAAGGGGGATTACCTGAGCAAATCGGCGTCCGAATCCGACGAGAATCCGAGAGAGGGGGAGAGAAATCCGCCCCCTCCCTCCTCAGAGGAGCTGTCGCTGCTGCTAGGCCGCGGCCGCCGCCACCGCGGAGCAGGAGGAGGATGGGAGATAATATAACAACAATAATCCGGGCCGGGAGGGGGGCTGTCTCCTCTTCCGTCTCCTCCTCAGTGCAGCGAACATGTAGAGCCAGGGGGTAAGCGGCCAAGACAAATCCCTTTTTCCCCGAGCCTGCTTCACAGCATCAACACGGGCCAAACCAAACCGGTTCCGAGACACATTCCAAGCCGCGGGATTAGGTGGGGGGAGGGGAGGGCAGGGCAGCTGCTCCCTCTGTACATGCGAGTGCAGGAGGATGGGGGAGGGAACGGCCTGAGCGGAGCAAGCCGTGAGCCGGTACCGGGAGGGGGCGGGGGGGGGGGGGGGGCGGGAAGAGGAAGAAGAAGAGGAGGAGAGGGGGAAAGAAAAGGAAAGGAAAGGATTCTCTGTGTCTCTCGCTCCCTCAGAACAAAATGCCGACCGGAAGTGCAGCTGCAGGAATTACTCCCTCCACCGGCGCCAAACACCAACAACTTCCCCTTTCTTACTCACTCAACTAGCATCGCTTCCGCCGCTGTTACTGCGCTGCTCCCTGCCGCTCCCCTCCTAGCTCTGCTACAGCTGGAGTGGTTCCCTCCGCCTTGCCTCGCCTAGAAGCAGCGGGTACAACTGAGTCTCCGCCGCGTGACTCTCTCCCCTTCCCCACCCCTTCAATTACTGCCTCAGTTTCTTTCTTCTCTCCCCTTCTAGTGAAGAAAACCGGAGTTTATGCTTAAACTTGGGCTGAGAGGAAGGCAGACAGTGATTTGTGATGAATTGACCGTTGGAAAAAAACACGTTTTGGGTTTTATTTTTGCCTTCCTTAAGGATGATAGGAAGGAGGACTTCAAAATAACACCTCCTAGGAGGCGGGCTTAAAAAGGCGTCTTAGAATGAACTCACAAAGATGGCAGTCCCGTCCTCCTTTACCTCCCTGTCCCCGCGGATGTGTCAGACCTGAGACGCTTCCTGGAGTTACTGTTACCGCTCGGGTTCGTTTATGTGGGTGTAAATAAGCCGCATCGCAGGAACTGAAACACCCGATGCTGAAAGCGTTGCCGGGGTGAGGAATTTACAAGTGGACGTACCGAAGTGGAGTAGCTTTTAAAAACAACCTTTTTGGACGAGCACGGGGGGAAATGCTGATGTGTGGATGAAGGGCCCTTTGCTGGAGGCTGATGCTGTCTGCCATCACCAGACTTACCGGAAATATTTTAATTGTAGATTGTGAAGGAGTGTTTGGTGAAAGAGAATGTCCTAGTCTAAAAGTTTTCCTGTTTTTTCTCTGTACAGTTCAAACTGTGAACAATCATAGAACGGCTTAATAGCATTTCTATCTGATGAATTAACTGTCTTTTCCTACTTGTTTTTCTCATCAGTACTTGGACAAAAAACCTTTGGTTTTTAGAGGATGCCTTCCTTATCTGTGGACTTCAGGATTCAGCCATACAGTTGAACACAGCTAGCTTTAAATACCTTGTGACATATAAACACTTTCGGCACTGGATGGATATTATTTGCACAGTGGGATAATATCTTGCACCAATGCACTTAAATCTTTTCAAGTCTTAGGATTTCCTGAATAACACTGTCTTTAATACAGATTTAAAATGCTTCTCTCAAGTTTAAAGAGCTATTAAATCTATAATATTGGATGAATCAAAGTTTGTTTTAGAAGTGTGGTTTTTTTTGAAAGTACAGAAATGAAGATGGTACTGGAGAATACAGTAATTCAGTACTGGAGATACTGATATGTAAGTTTAATGAAGATAGAGTAAGCTAGGCTCTGAAAGAAATGTATTATATACCTCTGTTCCAAGTTAATATAAAAGGTCCAAATCCTATCATTGTTTATTCATTCACGACTTCAAGCTATCCATTTGAAATAAAGATAAATAATTAATGTAGTAAATGAAGTATGTTTCTAAGACTGTGCTTAATTTAATACAGTGCAACTCTAAGTCAAGGGGTAAAATATTTATCATTTTTTGGTAACAAACTGAAGTTTAAGAAACTACCTTTTTAGGGTTCACATACCCATGTGTATGTGGACATATGCACCAATGAAATCAAAGGATAATGGGATTCTAAAATGACAAAGTTGGCCTAGATATACTACTTAATCTGCTTCTGACTGATTGTTACCAATTCATGTTGACGGAGTCTATAGGTGATTTTAGTAAGTTATTTATATAACAATTTATTTTCTTAATTGATGATTTAGTGTGTAAATAAAATGTAAATACTGAAATTTTGCTTTTCAAATGCTAGGTGTCTTCTATATCAAATATGCTTTATTCAGTACATCATGGCAAAACATAACACATTTGACTACTTTGTTTCTGTTGTAATTTTCCAATGAAAACCTCACTGGACCATTTTATGTTTTTAAAGTCTTGTTCAACTAAAAGAATTCATAGAAATGGCTGTTTTGTCTTAGTATTATATTATTACCGGCACAAGAAAACAACTAATTTAAGTCATTAGTTATTTTAGAAGTTGGTGTTGTAACACACATGAGCAAATCAGGATTTTTTTTTTTTTCATTAAGGGAAATTAAATACTTCATATGTTTTGCTCCATCAGGTATTATTGTAATCCACTTGTAAGAAGCAAAGTGCAAATTCTTCACACCTGACACCATGTTTTCTTAGTGGTTGCTTGTCTCATAAGGATTGATACCTGTAATTTTGTTAATGGGATGCACAAACACTGTTTTATTTGCCTGTTAGTAATTTATAGGTAGTATGTACTTCTGTGCAGTTTTAAAATAAAAGTGATATGTCAGTAAAATATTTTTAAAAATTAACATCATAATGGTATATTTTTTCAAAATAATTGAAAGGAAATCAGCTTCTTATGTGAATGTAATATAGTAATGCAACATATAACTATCATCCTAAATTTAAGTATTCAAATGATTGGGAATCTGATGTTAAGGCTGAACTACAACAGTGAATGGAAAGAATGTAATGATGAATGCTGAAACAAGATGAAAGTTATGTTCTCTACATTAACTTTAGTTCAAAGGAACAAACAATAGCACCATGTAATTAATTCACTGGGGAATATTCATCATTAAAAGTAAGCAACCTAAGTATCAGATGAAGTCTTCAGTGGTACAGGTAAAATAAATTAAAAAAAAAAAAAAAAAAAGCTGAGGAAGCCTGAAGATTAAGGAGTAAAATATTTGTATAGGTACTTGTTCTATGTTTACAACTTGATAGCGACTACAGGTTTGGTTTTTTCCCCTGGTAAGCAAGATGGAGGTTTGTGGAGTTTTTTCTTATTCTAATTATTTAACATATTTTGCCAACAAGAATTTAATATGTGTGAAAAATGAGGTTCACTTTCCTGGTAAATTTTAAGAAGTAGGTTTAATAAAATAAAAATAAGGCAATTAGGAGACAGAATAAGCAAAATTACGGCTGGCCGGGTGACTTGGCTTTTAGCCAAGTCCACAACCTGCTATTTCAGAGATATTCTTTAAATACCCTTTCTATTGCATCAGTCTGTTGCATATTCATGTTTCTTGGCTGTGTCTTTATTATCACTTCCAGTGTGGGCCTTGGTCCGTACTTCAGATGGTAGATGCTGATAGTTGGTATATCAATAGCAGGGTCTTCTTTACACGTTCACTGGATTTTATCCTGACCAAACAGGCAGTTTAAGCATACTATATCAACTATTACCACTATGCCTAATTTTTTACTAATAGCAGAAATAAAAACTTATATCCCTACAACGAAATTATTAATCATATAGCACACATCTTGCAAAAAGCCAACTTTATAGTAGACACTTATAGCAATATTGAATGAAATTGTACTATTTAATTTATTTTTTTCTAAATGATAAACTTGCATTATCTCTACTATGTTAAAAATGTGTGTCTGTATGAAAAAGGGATATGAATTCTATGGCAGATATATCTTTTAAAATGTATACTTGTAAAAAAGTTCTCTGGAAGAAAAATGATAGAAGGCAAAGCTCTAGTATTTTCATTTGAATGTTACAGTCAGTTTTTGATTATGCAAGGCACTAGCGATTCTGAGTAAATTTAAAATATAGATAATTTGAAATATTTAAATTAGGCTATAAAATATATATAACAATGAAATACATTATATAACAGGAAAAGAAATCAGTGATAGATTACAATTACTCTGCTGGGCAAGTAGATTGTCCCAGTATTGTTATATTAGGGCTGTAAGAGCAGACCTAATATAACAATTGGTTTTGTAGGGAAGATAAATGATGAGTTATATGTTATCATTGAAACAAATTTGAAATCTGGCTAAAGATGCTCCTTAGGCTCTTTTCTGCAGGTTCACTATTGGCAAACTCTAGAAAGGAAGCAAGCACTGTCTTGGTTTGAAAGACAGGTATCTGCTAGGGAGAAACGGGGCCTCTCTAGGAATGGGGAATTCCAATCCCTTCCCTCCGTGTTATTATAATTTGGAAGATTAAAAAAAACTTTTCAGTCAGAGCTATGGGGAAAGCAATAACAGTCCTTTACTAGTAAATAGGACAGACAAAAACAACAACTACAACAATAATAATAATAAACAGAACCAAGAACCCAGAGGGGCTTTGTTTCACAAGTCCTGGGCAGTCTGATCTCTTGGGGCCCCCAAGAGCACCAAACCGAAACGGTGGAAACTCTGGGCTGATGGCTGGAAACAGTGGGGTGTCCCCAGCAGGCAGGGGGGTGTCCTGGCAGGCAAAGTGAGCAGTGCTGAAGAAACCACGACGGCTGGACAGGGGCTGACCCAGCTCCAGCAGGGCAGGCGAAAAACTCCAAATTCCTGGGCGCTCCAGCAGACGATAGAATTCTCAGGACCGAACCCCTCCGTTAAGAGTGGACTCCACGCAGCTAGCCTTCGCCCGACCGTCCTTCCCGGAAAACCGAGAGCAGCGAGGGCACCACCCTCAGCTCCCGGGAGCCTTTTCCTCCCCCCAAAACTAAGTGATCTACTTCTTTTGTACGGGTCAAGCACCCTTTAAGCATCAGTATTTAGTCTCCTAGCAACTTATGGGGGGGGGGGGAAATTCCACAGGAAAACTTAACCCCCAACAAGCACTATTCCTACTTAAACTCCCTGAACTTCCCACAGTTATTTTTGTATTTAATCTGAGCCTCATATGACTTTATCCTCTCAAAAGTCTTGTTTTGGACAGGCACTGGGAAAGCAACTGTCATGTTTTATAATAGAGATATAGAACTGCATGTCAGTTACATAACAAATGCTGTGCAATTTCATACAAGAGCTGGGAGGACCACTATGGATTAATTTAGAAGATTAATATAAAAGCATTTGGGTATTTTTATTTTTCACTTTTTGAGGTGTAAATGTAAATTGATACAGCTTCATCGGTCAGAAAGTTAATTTGGATATTCTTCTTCTGGCAAAGGTCAGAATTTTAAAAATGGCCTAATGGACTGTTGTATTCAGCACAAGCTGATGAAAGCCATACTTCTATGGATTAAAGAAACCTGAAAGCATCATATCATACTTAAAATGCCTTGCCACTCCCTTTTTAATGGACTTGTCAGTAAAAAGAAGAATTAAGACAGAGAGAGAATAATCAAAACCACGTATGTTAAAAGAGCTTATTGGGCTTAGGCCTTTTAAAACAGCTTCCTTTAAAATAACAACAGAACTTTTCCATTCTTCAGATACTTAAATATTAACCATCTCAGCTAAAATATTCAATGGCCACATATATACAGTCCATGCCTAGGACTATTCTCTGGCATTGTGGCTGGTAGTCACACAATGTTTTATGCCTTTATTCTTAAAGCCTTTTATTCTTCAAAACAGGATAGTCACATGCATCTACTGCCTATTGGGAATGATTCCTGACTCACACTCCCAAGGTGTGCCCAGAAATTGTTTGAGAAAGTGCTAGCTGGTATGCTTTTAGCCTGTGTCAAGGTCTGTTTGAACAGTTTAATACACAATTTTTAGACAAATTATTTGTCTGTGAATGAAACCACCACAAAACATTTGCATTGCATTTTACAGATACTTCTAATACAGTCTTCTTGGAGCAATTAGCCAAAAGGAAGGTAAGTAAGAGGAAACTGTGGTCCCCTACTGTTGTAGTTGGTCACCAGCCAAATGCCAGGCACCCACAAGAGTCGCTCACTCACACCCCCCCCCCCCCCCCCCCCCAACCCGACCGGGAAAAAAAACACTTCAAGGGCAAAATAGGCTCAGCTTAAAGGTACAAAGTGAATTTATTGCTAACAGAATCAGAGGATAATAAGAAGTAAAATAAACCCTTAAAACACCTTTTTTTCCCCCCAGCCCCTCCCTCCCTCCCACCAACAGCGCAGGGAGACAGGATGTGGGGGTTTGCTCAGTTCACCACCTGAGATGATCTTCTGCTCTTCAGGGAGAGGAGTCCTTCCCGTTGTTATAAATGAGATAGACCAAATTTTTAAAAGTCAAAATTTAGAATTTTATTGGAGAGACAAAATGACAGTCTCGGATAGCCACAATTAAAAGGACAGCATCGAGCCCGGGATCGGTGCCGGGTGAACGAGATGACACACTCTGTCAGTATGTCACCTCCCCAAGTTCACATTTTGGGACTGAAGCAGTCCCCTTTTATACCCTGGATCGCAGAGAGGAACCGAGGCTTCTATGTCGTCTTTGTTCGCGGCTGCTTCATTGATTATTCATGTTCGGGTCTAGGAGTCTTGAATAGTTTTTCCGGGGTTAACAATGACCTTAATGGTTGAGCCCAGGTGTGTCACTGATATGATAATGTCCAGGAGAGTCCGATGAGATATGAGGAGATATGATAATGTCCGGAGGAAGATGAGCTACATCCCTGATGTTATCAGTGGTTCTTGAGTAGCTTATCTGTTCCTCCAGGGGCTTTTGTGTTCCTTTCAGGGCTTCCCGGCAGAGGCACGTTAATGGAATTCCTCTCTCGTCCTTGTGTCCCCAGTCGGGGGTTTTTGCTGCCAGCAGAAATATTTGTACATTCCCTGTATGGCTTTTACAGAATATAAACCTACATGAATTAACCTTAAAATATCTCACAGTCTTTATTTGAACATGTGCAACTTATACTTTATATGGGTGTATTAAAATACAGACATATTCCACACGAATTAATCCTAGACATTTATCACACCCTGCTATGCTGTGGAGGCCCAGGGGCCTGCCACCAGGGCAGCTATGCCACAACCCTGGAGGGGCTGATGCAAACAGGCAGAAACACTCCTCTAGGTTATGGTGAAAAAAGCCTCCCTCCCATGGGCCTTTGCAGCCACATGATAATATCTTTTAAGTTCTGCTACATTATTGGTTAGTTAGTTGATGTTACCCCTGTTCAGCCCCTGTTCACCATGTATGTACACTTTCCAGATTGTTCTTCCCTCCTTTAACCCCCATTGGCTTAATTTTCCCGCAGTACTCCACCCGTTACCCTGTTGGTTCCCCCTGGTTCCTATTTACCCCCCTGCACCACTTCCCTTTATCCCTATTGGCCCTTGACCCTCAGATCTGCCCCTTTTGTCTTGTATATAAGCCTGTGCCATCGGCTGGATTCTGGTTCTTTTCCCTGATCCTATTCACGGCTGTTATCGTCCCTGATTCTATCTGAAGCTGTTCTCATCCCTGAACCTCTATTCTGTGTCCCTGGACCCCTTCACTATTCCTGTTTGTGTCCCTGAATAAACAGTCTTTGTATATCCAAGCGAGAACCCATTCCTTTGTTATGAATGGGCCAGGAGACCAGCTCCAGAGTGATTTCAGCCTTTATTAAAAGAACAGCCGGGGGGGGCGTGCACCGCTGCTGCTCCCGTGACGACTCGGCGGAGGAGGCAATCAGTTCCATCTCTGTACAGCAGATCTGGGTCTTCTCGCCTCACGAGAGTCTCCAGGAAGACACTTGCTGGCTCTTGGTCTAGGGGTGTCATGCTGATCAAGTACAGTTCAGGTCATGGCAACAAGGCGAAAAGATCTGGTTGGTGATCTGGTGTTCTTTACTGTTTTCCTCATCTAAAGGTGTTGTTTAGATCTTTATAGGTACTAGGGCTTGTTGGTTTTAGGGTTTTTTGTCTGCTAATTTAACTTCCACCAGATACTAGGCCTTATGGGAGTCTTATGTTTACATAGGAGGTGATGTAATCTGTCATCATGGGTACAAAGGGAGCAGCAGGGCGATACTCGACGGTAAGGGGGGATATGAACTAGGAACTGATTAACTTACGTAACTTATGAGACATTTACAGAACATTTTAACAAACAACTGTATAACTTAACATTGAAACAGATAATTAACCCTTAGAAACTTTATTTCCTACACCTTCACCTTATCATCAGTGCCATTACAGTCCTGCGCTCCTGCCTTAGAGACATGGAGTTGCTCTTTAGGATGGTGTTACTGCACATGTGATGTAACACTACACCTTGAGGTCCCTTCCATGGGAGACAGTTCTCCTGAACTTCTCCAATGTGGGTCCACTCTCACAAGCACCAGTTCTCCCAAAACTGCTGCAACATGAGTCCCTCCCACAGGCAAACAGTCCTCCCCAAACTGCTGTGGCATGGGTCATTCTTCCATGGGGTGCAGTCCTCCAAGGACAGGCTGCTCCAGCCTGGAAACAGGGGCCCCTCTCTCCACTGGGTCTCCCACTGGATCACAACCCCCTCCAGGCATCCACCTGCTCTGGCGTGAGCACCTCCCCCATGGGCTGCAGGTGGATCTCTGCATCCCCTGTGTATCCCCATGGGCTGCAGGGGGACAGCCTGATTCACCATGGTCATCACCACAGCCTGCAGAGGAACCTTGGCTCCAGCACCTGGAGCACCTCCTCCCCCTCCTTCTCCACTGACCTTGGTGTCAACACATTGTTTCCCTCACATGTTCTCACCTCCTCCTCTTCTCTGACTAGAAGAAAAAAAACTTTCCACTTTGTTTTGATTTTCTTCTTAAATATGTTATCACAGAGGCATTACCAACCTCTCTAATTGGCCCAGCTTTGTCCAGCAGCATGTCCATCTTCAGAGCCATCAGAGATTGGCTCTGACAGACATGATGGAAGCTTCCAGCAGCTTCTCACAGAAAACCACTTCTGTGCCCCCCGCTACCAAAAACCAGGCCATGCAAAACCAACACACCTACCTAGAGATAAATCACGCTCATATTTCAAATTAATTCTTTATTGAAGCAAGTAGTCACATTTTTTTTTTTTTTAATCCAGAAACCTGACAAAAGAAAGTTGATTGGAATTTGGCTATCTAGTCAGATATTTTTCCATGCGAAAACATTTTAGAAAGTCCTCTATACTGGTGTCCTAGAGTAACTTTATGATGCTCGTATCCCCAATCGTCTGTTCTGTTTGTGCTGTATATTAAATTCTGTGCCTTTAAAGCTAGTTCTAAGAGCAAGGAGAAGCGTGGAGTTTGTTTTGAGAAAAGTGCCTGACTCCTTGTCCTGGTTTGGAGACAAATTTGGGGGAAAACCCCTGTATAGGATCCCTCTGGGAAGCAAACCCAAGTGGCCCCTCCCTCCAACCAGTCCGAAAAAAAAACCTTTGTGGAGAAAAGTGGAAAAAACTATTTTACTAAACAAATAAAGTGCATACAAGTATAAAGAATGAATAATATGAAACAATAAACCTCTCCTTCTGAAGTGAGATGGCAAATTGAGAAAGTCCTTGCCGTGGGTGTAGCTCGGCTCTCTCTCAGTCTCTCATCAGTCCCAGTCCCTCCGGCGCTGCTGGAAAATGCCGAGCTCCAGGCCCCGGTGGGCCGCAGGTGCAGCCCCCAGTGCTCCCCTGGGTTTTCAGTCTAGAGCAGGTTTAAACAGTTCCAAGAAAAAAGAAAGAAAAAAACAGTCCAGGGAACTTCTCTGCCCTAGCTAGCTGAAACTAACTAAAAGCAAAAAGATCTCTGTCCTGCAGTCTCTCCAAGCCTCTGCCGAACACCCCGTCTAGAGAAGAATGTGGAGGAGTCAGGCAGTTTTCTCAAAACAAACTCCGCGCTTCTCCTTGCTCTTAGAACCAGTCTTAAAGGCACAGGACTCAATATACAGAGTTCAAACAGAACAGACAATTGGGGATACAAGCATCATAAAGTTACCCTAGGACACTCCTCCACATTCTTCTCCGGCCGGGGTGTTCGGCGGAGGCTTGGAGAGACTGCAGGACAGAGATTTTTTTTTCCCTGTTTTTAGTTAGTTTCAGCTAGCTAGGGCAGAGAAGTTCCCTGGACTGTTTTTCTTTCCTTTTTTCCTGGAACTGTTTAAACCTGCTCCGGACTAAAAACCCAGGGGAGCACTGGGGGCTGCACCTGCGGCCCACCGGGGCCTGGACCTGGGCATTTTCCAGCAGTGCCGGAGGGACTGGGACTGATGAGAGACTGAGAGAGAGCCGAGCTCCACCCACGGCAAGAACTTTCTCAATTTGCCATCTCGCTTCAGAAGGAGAAGTTTTATTGTTTCATATTATTCGTTCTTTATACTTGCATGTACTTCATTTGTTTAGTAAAATAGTTTTTTCCACTTTTCTCCAAAGAGGTTTTTTTTACCAGACCAGTTGGAGGAAGGGGCCATTTAAGTTTGCTTCCCAGAGGGATCCTATACAGGAATTTTCTCCCAAATTTGTCCCCAAACCAAGACAACTGGCTAAACCATCCTTCGAACTTGCATCAGGTATCCCTCTTTCTTTTAGACATCCTGTGGCCCTCGTGAAAAGACAGTACAGTGAGAACAGAAAATACATGTGCAATAAAATGAAATAAACACAAGTAACTCCTTTAAATTATGGCTGTTAACATAAATTTGTAATGAAATGCAATTTATCGATTATCAAATAAAAATGGATAAGGAATAAGGATAAATACAGCATCAGTGGATGTTTTCTAAATGCTGAGTACTCCTCCTATAACTTCTTTTAAAAATATATATATTTTCTACCTGGATACATATTTACAACTTGCTTCTCAGTGTGGTCATAGGGACAAACATCAGTCTATCTACTTTGTCAGCACTTCAGAAGATGTGTGGATGCTCCATTAGTGAGCCAGAAACCAGTATAAACTTGTTGTGACTTAATTTCTTACAGACTTGCAATATCATGTATTCTGATGCACAAAGCCTTTTTTTAAAAAAAACTTTTGATAGGGACAATAACTGGTCCATAAAACTGAATTATTGATTCAGAGAAGCTGCCGATGGTTTTACAGTGCAATTAAATACAGATAAATGTCTCTGCCTGGGTGATGGAACTCAGTTATAGTGTAAAAAAAATGATTGAGTCAAGAATACACCTTTTAGGAATGCTTAGCATGAAATTTTCAAATAGCCATATGTCGGATGTGAGATTTGTTATGGTAGGTCAGGATAGCTTGCCTCCCCAGACCGAGTATGTAAGTCCTGAGCACATCCTATCTCGTTGTCACGGTAACCCAAGATAGTTCGCTTCCCAGTCCTCCACAATTGCATATATCCTTGTATGGGTGCCAGCCTGGCAGCCAGCTGCGGATCTTGGAATTCGGACAACAGCACCTGCATTACATCACAGTCCACCAATAAGCAAAACAAGACATTGCATATATATGATATGTTAATCAGTGCAAGTTTTATTATCCACCCCTGTGGTGATTTCCTTTGAGCTTCACTTCCTAGCAGGGCTCCACTGTGTCAGATCACCATTTGATCAGCATCAGTGTCTCGGGGCTCCCATCATGGTAATGCTGTGCTTTTATTAAAGCCAATGATTTCAATTGCTGTGTGTTGTGTGTTATCCCTGAGGAAACTGCACCTGCTTTTTGCTCATAACACCATAACTTAAAAATCAAATCAAAATGATCTATTAATGAAAATTAACCTTTTCTTTACTATGATGTATATAAATTCTAGGTTTCAATGTTTAAATTTCTCTATTTGTCCTCCCACTCTTTTAAAATCCTGCATGACTTCCCTCATATTCCCTAAACATAATTAACCTTTGATGAAAAGAACAGCATAGAAAACCTTGGCCTAAGAGGTATATATTTTGAGAAATAATGGAATAAGCCTGAGCAGTTTTCTTAAAGGTTTTGGATAGGTAATTGGAAATTGTTTAGAGCAACAACAAACAAACAAAAAAGTCCCAAAATGATCCTTCTCTCAGTCATCAAGCACTTTCCCTGTTGGTGTAGTTATGGCCACAGCCAGCAGAGGTGCTGTTGGCTCCCAGCCAGGCAGGGCAAGTGCAATGATTCCCCCGTGGCTGCACGGGGAGCTGTGGTGCAAGCTCAGCCTCTTCTTCATGTGGTAATGGCAGCTCAGCTGGTGGGAAAAGATAAAAAAGGGGCTTCCTTTGCAAACTCACAAGAAGCACCCAGACTCAGTGCCCCTTAGGAAGCTGAATGGACTGACAGGAACCTCAGAGCAGCAGGCTGGAACAGCAAAGGTGAGCACACCTGGGGTGGCAAACAAAGTGTAGCAAAAACTCCGAAGCTGTGGCAGAAGCTGCAGGTGTCTGGGCAGACATGGAGTATCAGGAAAATGAATCCACAAACACCAGAGGTTTATGTCCAAATAGGAGACAGAGGAGTCCTTTTACTTTATTCAAATAAAGGGAGAGGCCATGGGGCATTTCCCCTGGGGTCTCTCAAATTGTTAGAGGACGCAGCCTCCTTTTTATCCTGATTTCCTAGCCACATTTCCCTCTCTCTTCCCCCATTGGCTGAGGTACTTGAGAGGTACAAACTTCCCGAAACGCCTAATACCTGAGACCCCCTTCTAATGTATATTCCCCCCTCCCTTTTTCTTTTTCCCTGTGTCTCTGTTCTTTTTTTCTAAATCCAGAGATTTAGCACAGTCTTGAGTAACAGTCTGTGTCAATCAGTGGAATTCCTATGGAATTTATGGTTCTCCCCATTGCTTCTTTCACCTCTCCGTATCTGGCCTTATCTACCATCAGGCCCACAGTTTGTTTGTAAAGTCACCTTCTCATTCCTTTCAACCCCTCCTCTTTGTCTTTTGTAGTATTTCCCCACGAGACTAGACGACCGCCGATGGCAAAAGTAACAGAGTCTGCTCTCTGGCTTCTGGTGGGATTTTACAGCTTTTATTCTCAAGTCCTGCCCTGCTTTGGTGGATTGTCCTGATGGCTCACCAGTGCCAGAGAGAGCTGGCCCCTCCCCTGTCGTGGCTTTTTCCCCCAGGGGGCAGGGCCCAGAGGCACCACCCAATCAGGGAGAAGTGGGAAGGAACAGGGCTGGGTTACATTCCAGTGTGGGGGATGGGCACTGGGGGGCAAGGACAGATCATAGGACAGAAACATAGAAAAAACATTACAAATCCAATGCAATATAAACCAAATTAATGCATTACAACAGTCTTTTCTCAATAAGTGTCTTTATAAACCTTAGTTATTATCTACTTAATTTTCTGTTCCTTGGTCTTTTTTGGTTTTGGAATTATTTGCAGTGACATAATTTTACATTGTTTTGTAGCCATTTCTGGATCTGTAGGCATGGCTACTACCTGCATCCTCTTGATCACATCTTGAATAAGTTGCACTAAGCAAGGGGTCATACATGGTAAAAATATTAGAGTTGCTTGCTACAGCACATAAGAGGAAAAAAAGCATTCATTTAACCCATAGTCCAGAGGTAACCATGAAAGCATGTCCCATTCCCATCCTTTCCAAGTTTGGACTGGTACATTGTTGTAATGCATTAATTGGGTTTATATTGTGTTTCATCAGATTTGTACTCACGTGGTTTGTCCTTGCTCAGCTGTAACCCAACCCTGTTCCCCTCCCACTTTATCCCTGATTGGGTGGTGTCTTGTCCCTGCCTCTGGGCCCTGCCCCCTGGGGAAAAAGCCCCAACACGGGTGGGGCCTCACTCTCTCTGGCACCTGTGAGCCAACAGGAAGACCTCCAGCCAAGCAGGGCAGGACTCGAGAATAAAAGCTGTAATATCCCACCCGGTGATAGAGAGCAGACTCTTTCCTTTTGCCATTGGCGGCCGTTTAGTCTCATAAAGAAATACCACAGTACATGAGCCAACTTTCTTATTCCCTTTGTTATTTGTTTCATCACTTTTCCATTGTCATCTATTTGCAAACATCACTTTGAGTAGTTTAATTTGCCACACGTTCCCCCTTCTACTAATAGATAATCTAATACCATCCAATGTTGATATATTGCATTTCTCATCTGTCTTGGATTATGTAACCAAAAAAATGTGTATTCTATTTCATCTGTTGAGAGCTTATCTCTTGTGACTCCCGGGGGGAGGGGGGTGGATGCCTTCTGATAATGGCCCAGCCATTAAAACCAGGTGGGGCAGTGTTTCTTATCTCTTTCACCACCCCTCCATCCTCCAGGGGACATCTTCTGATAATGGGACATTAGGGCCCACCAATGACATGACACATTCCATCATCCCATTGTGAGATGCTCCACACAGTGGGGGAGGAGCTAGCTGCTCCTAGCTAGATAAAAACTGGGACTGAAGACCACCAGGTATTCCAGTTTTTCCACTAGATTCCAGAGGAAGACCAGACCCATCTCGCCTCCACTGGACTTTCTACAGGACCATCTCTATTCCACAGAACCACATCTGTTACTCCAGGAGGATTTATTTGGACTGCTTCCAACACCCTGACCAACAGTGTGCCAGGTCGTATCCTTGACTCCGTCAGGATTTTTCCAGGATTTTTGTTTGCTTCCTTGCTTGTTTTTTTGTACTACTACATTTGTAATTTTTTTTTTTGTTTGTTTGTTTGTTTGTTTGTTTTTTGTTTTGTTTCCAGTAAAGAACTGTTACTCCTATTCCCATATCTTTGCCTGAAAGCCCCTAATTGCAAAATTATAATAATTTGGAGGGAAGGGGATTTACGTTCTCCATTCCAAGGGAAAGTCTAGCTTTCCCTGGCAGACAACTGTCTTTCAAAAACCAAGACACTCATCTGGGTATATTGGTCAGCAAGAAGGTCAAGAGCTGTAGCTGTCTGGTTAGGTATTATTTCAAAGACAGCTTGCAACCTAATTATCCAATTTAAATTATAAATGGTTTCTCTTGCACCTGATATTAATTCATTAGGATTCCAAGTGTCTGGTCCATAGTGTTGTATGATTGTCTCAGGTGGCCATTCATCTTTTTCCTACTTTTGGGTGCTTCCTCCAGCCAGGGGTGCATCAATTGACTGGGGTTTTTTCTAATTAGATCATTATATATCTTGAATCTTAACTGACTTCCCTGAACTTGTGGTAGTAAGAAAGAACTTTACATAACATATCCCAGACCAGTTTGGAGGTAACCTGTGATAGGCCTGTTGGCCACCCATGGTGTGTCGTCAGATCCTCCTGGCCTTCTGCAGATCCAACAATTGCTAAGGTGTCCTAGGGTGACTTTGTGATGCTTGTATCCCCAATCGTCTGTTCTGTTTGTGCTGTGTATTAAATTCTGTGCCTTTGAAACTGGCTCTAAGAGCAAGGAGAAGCGCGGAGTTTGTTTTGAGAAAACTGCCTGACTCCTACACATTCTTCTCTAGACGGGGTGTTCGGCAGAGGCTTGGAGAGACTGCAGGACAGAGATCTGTTTGGTTTTTAGTTAGTTTCAGCTAGCTAGGGCAGAGAAGTTCCCTGGACTGTTTTTCTTTCCTTTTTTTCTTGGGACTGTTTAAACCTGCTCTGGACTGAAAAACCCAGGGGAGCACTGGGGGCTGCACCTGCAGCCCACCAGGGCCTGGACCTGGGCATTTTCCAGCAGCGCCGGAGGGACTGGGACTGATGAGAGACTGAGAGAGAGCCGAGCTCCACCCACGGCAAGAACTTTCTCAATTTGCCATCTCACTACAGAATGAGAGGCCTGTTTCCTATTATTCATTCTTTATACTTGTATGCACTTTGTTTGTTAAGTAAAGTAGCTTTTTCCACTTTTCTCCAAAGAAGTTTTTTACCGGACTGGTTAGAGGAAGGGGTCATTTGGGTTTGCTTCCTAGAGGGATCCCATTCAGAGGTTTTCTCCCAAATTTGTCCCTAAACCAGGACAATGCATTTTTATTGGCGCCCAATGCGGGACTCAAGAGAGTAGAAAAAACTTGTATTGATTATTAATTGCATTTTAGTTGTCCTTTGTGTGAGGATAAAACAATGAGTAGCCATGTTGCTCCTCGAATTCCTAATGTCTCTTAGAATGGAGTCCTTTCTGTGTTTCTGTTCCCTAGGCTTTTTGGAGGTTTTAATACCTTTCTGGTCCCTAAGTTTGTTTTCTTATCCAGAAATAGCTCCAATGTTGTCCCTAGCATATAGCTTTTACACTAGGGATGCACAAATTAGAATAGCTATTTTATTAGGCTCAGTGATTTTGTGTTGTGTTCCTCTGAGGAATGGTTTTTCCCCTCAGAGTCCCCCTGAAGCCTGTGCTATGTAGTTTAACCCTTCTTCCCTATCATACCTACTCCTGACCCTATTGGCTCAGGGCCAATATCTTTCCTTGGCCCAAAACTAGATAAACCCGTCTCTTCCTGTTCGCTTGCTCTCTTCTCGGGCTCCTGGAACATCACATCGATAATAAAGCTTGGATGGAAGCCAGGGGGTGAGAGCCACTGTTTTGAAATCTTTATTCTGTCTCTATGAAATATATTTCCCTAAAACCCCTGAACAACTGAGCTAGCGAGAGCCGGGGGGTGGCAAGAGGGAGTATATTTTCAATTATGATTTGCAAGAAGCTTATAAAAGTACTGAAGTTTGTGCCAAGTATGTTCAGTTTATCGTTTCTTCATGCTACCCTGTGTCCTAGTTCCAGCAGCATGTTTTGGGGGTTTATCAATAATTGCACCCAGTTTGTTAGAGGAAGAATAAGGGATGAAGGTTTTCAACCTCTCCTTCTTCTCTTTTTAGTCAGTTACATCACCTTTAGAGAATGTTCAAGATCCCCTGAATGTTAAAGACACCACCTTCCTGGTATTTCAGCTGGTGACCATCCTCTATATGGCTTATAGCTTTTCTAGAATGAGTCACGCACTGCTAGATACTGTAGGGCACCAAATAGAAGCAGGGGAGCAGGGAGACAAATCAGTCACTCAGGCTGCAGCCAACCCCACAGCTATTCAGGCTGCAGCTAAACCAGACAGTGAGGCTAAGACACCGGCAGTTGCTGCAGTAAAGAAGGGAAAGAAGCACACGCACAAAACCAATCGACCAGTAGATGATGATTCAGGTGAAGGATCCTCAATGCCTCCTGACACTCAATCAGGAGCCGAACCAACTGACACACAATCAGAAGCTGAAGCAACTGATGATACACTGTCAGAAGCTGAACCAATTAATACAAAATCAGAAGCCCGAACAACTAGCACAAAACCAGAAGCCCAGCCAACTGGTACAAAATCAGAAGTCCAACCAACTGGCAGAAGATAGGGAGTCCGACCAACTAGCACACGATCAGAAACCCAGTCAACTGGCACAAGATCAGGATTCCAACCAACTAGTACAAGATCAGGAGCCCAACTAACTGCTACAAGATCAGGAGATACTATTGAGTACTTTCCCTGAAGCGCCTTTGTGGCCTAAGAAAAGATTACACTCGACGACCTGATGAATCTATAATTAGTTAGTTAGTCTGTCTTTGGGATACTGCAAGTAAGGGTACAGTGCTAGATGGCACTGAAGCAAGGCATTTAGGATCCCTGTCACATGATCCAGTTATCTGTTGCCATATTATGTGAGCTTCTGTGAGATGTTTACAGCTCTTACTGAATTTTCCCACAGTGTCCTGATGTAAACATCTTGTTTTTCCATATTCCTTTCTGATGATAGTCAACTGATGGACTTCTAGCCTGGCCAGTGGGATGGAGAGGTGGTAGCCTTGTTCTCCAATCCCTGGTCATTCTTCAAAACCTATAAAGCGAGGTCTTTGTAAACAATAACGCTTTTCCTGAAGCTGCTCTCTCTCCCCCTCGGAGCCCGTGCTCCGTTTCGGCTGGCTTGGGAGAGAAACCACTTCAGGAGGAGTCTTCCTTCCAGGGTCCTAAAAGCTACCTAGAGCCAAAACTTTTTTCTTTAGAGAGAACAGGCGTCTGTCGATGGCAAAAGGAAAGAGTCTGCTCTTTGCTCCGGGGGGGAAATCACGGCTTTATTCAGGGGTCCTGCCCCTGCAGAGTCCTGAGCTCAGTCCAGTCCCCGTCCCCATTACAGTCCTGGGGCCAGAGAGAGAGCTCCCGGCCATCCCAGGGCTTTTTCCCAGGGAGGACGGGCCTAGAGGCAGGGACAAGCCACTACCCAATCAGGGACAAGGTGGGAGTGGAACAGAGTTGGGTTACATTCCAGTGTGGGGGGATGGACGGGGCCGAGCAGCAAGGACAAACCATGTGATACATTTTCCAGGGGAACAGGATGGTACAAAAAAAACCCCAATATAAAAATGAAATACAATATAAACGAAATTAATGCACTACATTTCCTTCTTCAGCCTTCATTTTGTGGAGTCAAATCTGTGAGTATTTACTCATGTCCACTAGCGACACAGTTATCGACCAAGAAATAATAAGGGAAGCTCACCCTTGCAGTCTCTGGGAATGGGTCCTGGGAAATGTAGCACAAAGATATCTGTGTGCAGACGATCTCTATATGCAACAAACCCAGTGAAAGACCGTTGAACAAAGGATTCAGTGCTTAAGAGAAATGGCAGTGGCAGAGATTGTCTTCTCAGATGACCTAAACACTAGGAACCCTGACTTGGTGCCATCTACACCTGTGATGTGGCGAAAACTTGTACAACTTAGGCCACAAGAATACTCTTCTGCTTTAGCAGTAATGAAGTGGGATAACACAGAAGAAACTAGACTTAATATGGCGATAAAGCTCTGAGCATATGCAGATGCCGTGCATAGTCCAACATATGCAAGAATCACAGCTCTAGAAACACAGATGCGGAAATTAGAAGACAAGATGGAGGAGAATCACAAAAACTCAGGGGAGAGATAAAAAAGGACATTCTCCAAATCTCTGCAGTAGAAGTCAGAGGTTCTAGCACCACACACAAACGTTCCCCAGATAGAAAAAGAAAGGGCATCCCACAGGCTAAGCTGTAGGCCCTCCTGCATGATTGTGGAAAAAACGTAAGAAGATGGGATGGAGAATCTACTGATGCTTTAGCTCAGTAGCTGCGTGAATTATTAGACGGCAAGATTATGAGAGAAAGTTCTACCAAGAAGGAAGCAGCTCCAGTTACCCATGAAAATAAGAATAATCAAGCTTAGAGGGGCCCTGCCTCTAGCCAAGTAGAGGCTAAAGAAAACTGTGTTTTTTAGACTGTGTAGATTCATTAGCCTGGCACATTAGAACCACAAAAATATGAGGCCTTAGTTAACACTGTTGCACAATGCACAATACTCCCATCAAGACATGTGAAGGAAGAATCTGTTTCCATTGCTGGCATGACAAGGGCTTCACAAGATTTTACTTTAGTAGAAGCTGATGTGAGCCTGACTAGAAATGAGTGGAAGAGACACCCTATTGTGACTAGCCCAGAAGCTCCATGCATTTTGGGCATAAACTTCCTCCGAAATAGGTATTTCAAAGACCCAAAGGGATTTAAGTGAGCATTCGAGATAGCAGCTGTAGAAACAGGAGGTGTTAAGCAGTTGAATACCTTGCCTAGACTATCAGAGAACCCATCTGCTGTAGGTCTTCTGAAAGTAAAAGAGCAACAAGTGCCAATTGCCACTTCGACAGTACATCACCGACAGTACAGAACAACTCGAGATGCTGTGATTCCCATCCACAAGATGATCTGTGAGCTAGAGAGACAAGGGGGGGTCAGCAAAACCCACTCACCCTTCAACAGCCCCATTTGGCCTGTGAGCAAATCTGACAGAGAATAGAGACTGACTGTAGACTATTGTGCCTTAAACGAAGTGACTCCACCATTGAGCCCTGCTGTGCTGGACATGCTGGAACTCCAATATGAGCTGGAGTCCAAGGCAGCAAAATAGTACACCAGTACTGACATTGCTAATGCATTTTTCTCGATTCCTCTGTTAGTAGAATGCAGGCCTCAGTTCACCTTCACATGAAGAGGAGTGCAGTACACCTGAAACCAATTGCCCCAGGGGTGGAAACAGAACCCCACCATCTGCCATGGACTGATCCAGGCTGCACTGGAAAAGAGTAAGGCTCCGAAAAATCTACAGTACATCGATAACATCATTGTGTGGGGGAACACAGCAATGGAAGTGTTTAAGAAAGGAGAGAAGATCATCCAGATTCTCCTAAAGGCTGGCTTAGCTATCAAGAAGATCCAGTTCCTGAGAGTAAAGTAGCAAGATAGACAGCGTCATCAACAAGATCACAGCAATGTCTCCACCAACCAACAAGAAGGGAACACAAGCTTTCCTAAGTGCCATAGGTTTTTAAAGAATGCACATTCCTGAGTACAGCCAGATTGTGAGCCCTCTCTACCTAGTTACCTGCAAGAAGAACAATTTCCACTGGGGCCCTGAACAGCAACAAGCCTTTACCCAGATCAAGCAAGAGATCGCTCATGCAGTAGCCCTTGGCCCAGTCAAGACAGGACCAGATGTAAAAAACATGCTCTCCTCTGCAGCCAAGAACCATGGTCTGTCCTAGAGCCTTTGGCAAAAAGTGCCTAGTGAGACTCAAGGCTGAGTACTAGGATTCTAGAGTCAAAGCTACCGAGAGTCCGAAGCCAACTATACTCCAACAGAGAAAGAAATCTTGACTGCCTATGAAGGAGTCCAAGCTGCCTCAGAAGTAATAGGCACCGAAACACAACTCCTGCTAGCACCTCAACTACCAGTGTGGGGATGGATGTTCAAAGCAGAAATTCCCTCTAACCACCACGCCACCAACACCACATGGAGCAAATGGATTGCCCTTATTACACAGCGTGCCTGTATTAGAAACCTGAATCACCCTAGAATTTTGGAAATAATTACAAATTAGCCTGAAAGACAAAACTTTGGTTTCACCAATAAAGAGGAACAAGAGCAAGTAACACGTGCTGAAGAAGCTCCACCATACAACCAATTGCCAGAAGAAGAAAAACGCTATGCTCTTTTCACTGACAGTTCCTGCTGTATTAAGATAAAACAAAAGTAGAAAGCAGCTATATAGAATCCCACACGACAGGTTACACAAGCCATTGAAGGAGAAGGTGGGTCAAACCAACTCGCTGAGCTCAAAGCTGTTCAATTAGCCCAAGACATTGCTGAAAGGAAAAAGTGGCCAAAGCTCTACCTCTACACTGATTCATGGATAGTAGCCAATGCTCTATGGGGATGGCTAGAGAAGTAAAAATAGGCTAATTAGCAGTACAAAGGAAAACTAATTTGGGCTGCTGATGAGTAGAAAGACATTGACAGTCAGGTAGAAAAGCTACCTGTAGAAGTCCACCATGTAGATGCCCATGTCCCCAAGAGTCAGGCTAATGAAGAGCACCAAAACAACGAGCAAGTAAATCAAGCTGCAAAGATAAAAGTGTCAAAAATAGACTTAAATTAGCAACACAAAAAAGAGTTGTTCCTAGCTCAATAGGCCCATGATGCCTCAGGTCATCAGGGCAGAGATGCCACCTATAAGTGGGCACAACACCAAAAGGCAAATCTAACCATGAACAATATTTCTCAAGTTATCCATGACTGTAAGACGTGTAGTGCAATCAAGCAGACCAAGTGGGTAAAGCCTCTCTATTATGGCGAGCAGTAGTCCAAATATAAGTATGAGGAAGCCTGGAAGATTAACTATATTACACTGCCCCAAACCTGCCAAGGTAAGCACTATGTACTCACGATAGTAGAAGACACCACAGGATAGCTAGCGACCTACCCTGTGCCTCACACTATGGCCTGTAACACCATTCTAGGCCTTGAAAAACAAGTTCTTTAGAGGCATAGTACCCCTGAGAAGGTTAAGTCAAACAATAAAACTCATTTCAAGAGCAGCCTCATCAACAACTGGTCTAAAAAACACAGCATTGAGTAAGTGTACCATATCCCCTATCATGCACCAGCTTCAGAGAAAATAAAAAGATACAATAGACTGCTATAAACCACCCTGAAAGCACTAAGGGATCATTCAAAAATTAAGAGCAGCAACTAGCAAAGGCCACCTAGTTAGTTAATACCCGAGGTTACACCAACAGAGCAGGCCCTGCCCAATCTAAACCCCTACACACAGTAAATAAAAAGTCCCAGTACAACATGTAAGAAGTTTGTTAGAGAAACAGTTTAGATCAGTTCTGCTTCAAAGACAAACGAACCCATCCATGGGATCGTCTTTGCTCAGGAACCCAGTTGCACATGGTAAGTAATGAAGAAAGATAAAACCGCACGATGTGTACCCCATGGAGATCTAATTATTAGGTGAGAACCGTGTGTAATTATCACTATGTGCTGTTGTAATGCATTGATTGGGTTTATATTGTGTTTTATCGGTTTTGTGATCTGTATCATGTGGTTTGTCCTTACTCAGCTGTAACCTAACTCTCTTCCACTGCCACTTCTCCCTGATTGGGTGGTGTCTTTTCCCTGCCTCTGGGCCCTGCCCCCTGGGGAAAAAGCCCCGACAGGGGAGGGGCAAGCTCTCTCTGGCACCGGTGAGCTATTGGGAAGATCTCCAGCCAAGCAGGGCAGGACTGGAAAATAAAGCAATATTTTCCACCCGGACAAAGAGCAGGCTCTTTCTTTTTGCCATCGGCAGTCGTCTAGTCTCGTGGAGAAATACTACAATGTGCTGAATGTTACTGCCACTGTCTGTATATAGCTGTATATTGCATATTGTTTTTATATAAATATATGTGTGTGTAGAGCTAGAATACATATATTAGTTTTGGTAAGTTGATGATATGGGGATAAGGGGTAGAATGTCCTAGGGTGACTTCGTGATGCTTGTATCCCCAATTTTCTGTTCTGTTTGTGTTGTATATTAAATTCTGTGCCTTTGAAACTGGTTCTAAGAGCAAGGAGAAGCGCGGAGTTTGTTTTGAGAAAACTGCCTGACTCCTACACATTCTCTAGACGGGGTGTTTGGCGGAAGCTTAGAGAGACTGCAAGAGAGAGATCTTTTTACTTTCAGTTAGTTTCAGCTAGCTAGGGCAGAGAAGTTCCCTGGACTGTTTTTCTTTCCTTTTTTCTTGGGACTGTTTAAACCATCTCTGGACTGAAAAACCCAGGGAAGCACTGGGGACTTGCACCTGAAGACCACCGGAGCCTAAGACCTCAGCATTTTCCAGCAGTGCCAGAGGGACTGGGATGGATAAAAGACTAAAAGAGAACCGAGCTACATCCATGGCAAGAACTTTCTCAATTTTCCGTCTCACTCCAGAACGAGAAGTTTTATTGTTTCATATTATTCATTCTTTATACTTGTATGCTCTTTGTTTGTTAAGTAAAATAGTTTTTTCCACTTTTCTCCGAAGAAGTTTTTTACCAGACCGCTTAGAAGAAGGAGTCATTTAGGTTTGCTTCCTAGAAGGATCCCATTCAAGGGTTTTCTCCCAAATTTGTCCCTAAACCAGGACATAAGGTTAAAGGCTTTTGCTACTGTACTGGTTTTGGTTCGACAATCTGAGTCACGACACCAATTCAATATGGTGGGTTGAGCGCTAGCCAAACGCCAGTGCACTTACTCGAATTTTTTATTCATTTTTTGCTGTGAGAAAAGGATTAGGAGAAGGGCAAATGCAAGCTCAAAATTTTAAAAGGTATAAAGAAAGCTTTATTAACAGAACTAAAAGAAAAATAATAAGAAATCAGACTAAACTTTCAGAACACTTTTCCTTCCCCCCAACTCTTCTTTTCTTTTCCACTGACAACATAGAGACAAAACTTGGGACTTTCAGTCATTTTACCACCTCTAAAATAGTCTTTTTTCAGTTCACTTAGGGAGAGGAGTCACTTGCCATTCTATGGAGACTTCTTCACAAGAAACAGTTCTCTTGCGGCTTCAGTGTCACAGCAAAGCAGCCACCAAGGAGATAGAAATCTGTTTGCAGTCTTAAAGTCCCTCCCCCCAACTTAAAGCTTTCCCCATAACTGTTTTCGAGGGCTGTCTTTAGCTAATGGGGTACACTTTTAAGGATGAGCTGTTCAGAAGCAGAGGTTCTCTTCATACATCTCTGAAATTATCTTCATCTCTGGGAACAGAAATCTTCCTCTTCTTCCCTGGGGGCAAAGGGTCTTCATCATTTTTTTCTCTCTCTGTTACAACTTTTCATTGGATCACAGCTACTTCAACATCTGTTTGTTTCAGCACAAGTGCCTTTGCTAATATTTACAATTTGAATACTCCATCCCCCCATGCTTTTCATGAATTACAGGGATATTTTAGTGTATTAAAGTCCATTACCAGGGCCTTTTAAGAGAATTTCAGTCCAAGATTAAGGCATCTCCTCATTCTCCTCCCATCTGGGATTTGGCTCTTCTTTATTGTGAAAAACATCAATCACTTGTTTTAAAATTTTAAAAGTTTAATAGTAATAAAATGGTTATAAAAATAGTAATAGAATTAGAGTAATAAAAATTTGAGCAATTAGGGTTAGGACAATATGAGACAATAAAAACAAAGTAACAGATGTCTAGGAGCCTTTCCAGGCAAATAAGGTCCGAAAAAGGACCCCTGTTAACAGAGGATTAACTCTTAAAAGCAATAGCCTGTTGAATATTCATACATCTCATACATGATGCATAAATTCCATTCAAACAAAGAATTGTCTCTGGTCAGTGTCACTTTTTCCCCCTTAATCTCTACAGCATCTTCAGGGCTGAGCGAGGCAGGAGAAGTTAGTTTCTTCTGATAAGGAAGTAATAAATTCTTTTTCTCTGAAAGATTTACGTTTTCCTGTGGCTGCTATCTCTTTGCGAGTATCCCCTTCCTCTCTTTAAAAAATACATAATTTCTATTTTAACTACAAAAACTACATTTTAACTACAAAACTACATTTACCATACTATCAAAATATTAATACAGCATTAACAATCAATACAACATAATGCATACAGTAAATATCTTGCGTAGAGCCATATAATATGAGCTTTTCACAATCCTCCCTCTTTCTTTTTATAATTAATTTGGCTCGAGCAATATTCATTGTTTTCTAGCCTTCATTATTCACTCATTTTTTTCACAAATCAATCTCGTTTCTTTGAAGGGGTCTTCTATATTATTTTGTTTCTTTAACACCATAATCCTTTGTGGTGTTTTTGTTGTAGGCAACTTTTGGTCATATCATGGGTTGGCACAATTTTGTTTTCTGGATATAGAGAAATGTGAGATGTTTTTCCCTGCCCTGACCGTGGAGTGGTTTTGGGGGGGAGGACAGGGACCTATCAAAAAGCTAGCCGGGATATTGGCAGCTAAATTGACCAATAGGAAATGTCGATGCGACTTTGGAGGGGACATTTAAAACTAATCTGCTGCTGATCGGGTCTCGCTCTTGCTTTAGAATCAGCCATGAGGTAACATCGGAGGCTGCGGGCTGGCTCGGGTTGGGGCCCTGCTGCCCCTCTGGGTGGTCGGGCCAGGCCGGGCTGGGCCTGGCTGGGCCTGGCTGGGCCTCTGAGGGCCCCTGCCCTCACAGAGAGGGCCTGGGCCAGCTGAGCCCCTTTCCCCTGCTTGCCGGCAGGGAAGAGGGGCGGCTGCAGTTCAGCAGTGCTGGCCACGTACTCAGACCACAGCAGAAGGGGCCAAGCCATGGCCCAGCTTAATCGCCGTTAGCAGCAGAGAAAGAAAGCCTGCAGCTCCATAACAGCTTTAAACTGAGCCGCCCTAGATGAGACCGAGGGGTGGAAAAAAGGACATCTACCAGTTTCTTCCATCAGCATAGCTTTGTATTTTCTTCAGCCCTGCAGCCTGGTGCTTTCCTGTGGCCCTTGCAAGCCCCAACAGATTTAACCCTTTTCTAGCAACATAGAACTTTTAAAGCACAATTCTTCCTTGAGACAAAGAAGAAAGAAAACAGAGGGTACGTAGAACAGACACCGAATGAAGTCAGATTAGAAGTGAAAGAACTAATAATATTGGAATAGGATTGAAGAAGTGGACATTTTTTAACCGGACTTCTCTAAGGTAAACTATGGAGAAATGGACTGTTCTTTGCAGCATCTTACTGTTGTTGGGTAGAATGCTATTCTAATCAAAATTGAGAACTGAAGTAATTGAGATTTATTTGGGAACTTTAAAGCCCCAGCTCTTGGGTTAAAAAGAGGTCTCAGCCTTTGAGACAAAGATGATTTTAGACTAGAAGAAGTATTCATAAATACTACCCCAGATACACTGAGAAGCTTTGCTGATAGAACATCACAGTCTGTGAAAACTCCGGGCGGCAGCAGATGTGTGACATTGGGAGCACTGGACTATTTTGTATTGTGGCAAATGTCTTCATAAAAAAATCTTAGAGAACTCTTCTCCTAAAAAGTAATGAGTAATTATGTCTAAATAGTGAAACTGACTGAAAATCTCAAGTTGTGTCTTTCTATGTTGTTCAATAAGAGTTAATAGTTTATAAGAGGAGAGAAGTGTTTTTTAAAGTGTCATTCTCTTTTAGTTTGTTTTCTTTTTCTCAACTTTTTTTTTCTTTCATTCTTTTAGTGTATGTTAATAAAACTATTTTTGTTCATTTTTAAGACTAAGCCTGCTTTGTTTTTTTTCTCCTAATCTCTCCCTCCCACAAAAAGAGAATAAATACTAAAACCCCTACATTAATTGGTGTTTCTGCCCGGTTTTATTAAATTAAAACCATTACAGGTCAATATTCACTAATTGTACGCTTTGGACTATACTGGTGATGAGCCGAATGAAGCAGGGAATCAAACAAGGCAGAAATATTAGACCAGCAGAAGCGCATAAAAGGAAGAAGTCTAACTTTTTCTGCCATTCTATTCCCAACACGTTTTCCCACCATCTAGTATTTAGTGTTGATTCCCACTTTTGAACTGGTACATGGGCAATTTTCTGATATTATTGACTATGTTCAGGACAGCATTCTTATTGGCATCTATTTTTAAACAACAATCTGAAGTATTGAACTTTCCACAAACACCCCCTTCTTCAGCTAATAGATAGTCTAAAGCCAACCTATTCTGATACACGGCTGCTCTTGTTTGGGTTTGTTGCCTTGATATTAATTCCATTGCCCGACCAGTTTTGTTCATTATTATCTCTACAGCAGCTTGAAGTCTTATAATACGATTTAGCATATAAATTGGGGTTCGATATCCCCAACTCCCATCTTGTGCCCAGGTGGCTGGCCCATATGTTTCTAGTATGCGTTCAGGGGGCCATTCCTCATCTCCTCATTTTTGGAATCCTCCAATCAAATCTCTTTTGTTTCTCTTTAGATCCTCATAAACTGGTATCCCTAATTGATCCCCATCAGGTCCTGGTAAAAGAAAAAATCCGGGTTGTATAATTCCCAGAGTACAGGTCCTTTTCCACTGAGAGGGGAGTTTTGGGTATGCTCTTTTTCCATATATCCAAAATAAGCCATCTGGAGCTTTCCAATAGTTAAATTTTTGTTGATCTATATTCTCCCAAAATTTGGAAATTTCTGGGATGCCATAGTAAGGATTTTTACTTGTATCATCACATTGAAAAAGTTTTGTTTTGTTATCATACTTACAATTCACTTTTTTTGCTTTTTTTTGGGTCCAATACATGGTTGGTTCTTCTGGGACCCACCATACAGAAGTTCCATTACTAACCTTATATCTTTTACAGGGTGTTTTTCCTACTTCATAAAGGAAGCTTTTCCCAGTGCGCCAGAGACATTCTTCCCCTATCACAGTTGAGCTTAAAATCCACCCTTCTGGTC
Source organism: Progne subis subis (assembly GCA_022316685.1). Taxonomy (NCBI): domain Eukaryota; kingdom Metazoa; phylum Chordata; class Aves; order Passeriformes; family Hirundinidae; genus Progne; species Progne subis. The sequence continues at coordinate 19,408 of JAKJHU010000993.1, read as the reverse complement.
TGTTTTCTCCACTTGTACTTGCTTGGTTCCATTTTAGAAGCTCAATTGGGCCTAAGCTGCTGCCTTTCCAGGGCCATTCTTCTGACATCAAAGCCCCTCCACAGACCCAACAATTGGTTATGTTAAATTCCTTACTTATTCTTTCCCCCAATTCTACAAACTGATTTTTACCCATCCTTGAGATATCTATTTCTTTTTCTAATTGCAGTTCAAGTTTGGTATACAAATCGTTGATCGAAATTGGCACAGGTTTAGGTGGTTGTACTGACTTAGCCTTTTTGTTTATTAACTGTTTTTTTACTAAATCTTGTTCTTTGTGCCCAATAATGTATGTAAAACAAATCCATCTCTCCTCTTTTGGGCATTGACTTCCCATCCTGCTACCACTAGTTCCTAAGTTCTCTGCAATCCAGTACTTTTTCCCTTTATGTATGCAATTGCCTAATTTGGATGGGTTATAACAGTGGCTGTTGACATGAGTGTGAGAGATGAAAAAAGAACCTCGGTGTCTTTCCATGTACAGCTTTTGGTAACATCTGTAGCATGGCCTTGTCGATATCCCAAAAGGGAAAAGACAAAAATTGAGTGACAGAAAAAGGAATAACTGAGGTCCAATATGGCTTATACTCCCACCTCCCATGCCTATGAGGTTGCAACCCACAGCAGGTGGATGTTGTCATATTGTGTGAGCTTTTGTGAGATCTTTACAGCTCTATAGCTGAGTTCTCACAGTTAGTACTATAAACAATCATGTTTTTCACATTCCTTTCTGATGAGAGTCAACTGATTGACTTCTAGCCTGGCCAGTGGGATGGAGAAGTGGTAACCTTGTTCTCCAATCCCTGGTCATTGTTTAGAACCTATATAAGCGAGGTTTTTGTAAATAATAAAAGCTTTTCAGCCTTCATCTTCGTGGAGTCAGATTCTGTGAGTATCTTTTGTGTCCTCTAGTAACAGGTGTATTTGATCTTCTTGGTGGCAAATACAGAGGCCAATCTGGTCTTGCCCTCTATTTCCTTGTCACTTTCTCTTAGCTAATTTCCAGACAAATTGTTTTTGACACTCTTTAACTGTGGTTTCCCACCATTCTTCAGGTATCTCCCATTCAACAGGCACTAATAATTCTCATCCACAAAACAAAGTTATTATTTCAGTTTTTTGAGTTCTACCTGGATAAGAGATCGATTTCGCCCTTGACACTTCTTGCAACAAGAGCGTTGATTGTGTGAACTACAATACCAATTCTTTCTACAGTCTAAACCTTTACATTTAACCCAGCTAGCATGTCTGGTATTTGGGTGGATCAAACAGGGTATTTGGTCTAGTACTGATGGAAGTTGCAAGTCCTCCTCCTCTTTGCACAAATCACAGGCAAAGGTATGAATACAAGAGTTCTCTGTCCGAAACAGTCCTGATCCTCCTGTTTGGAGTGGAAGTATTCCTCCCCAAGGAGGGTATCGGAGGCGTCTCAAAGCTTGTCCAGGCGGTACTTGAAACCACTGATATAAGCTTGGCCTTATCTCCCAATTAGGTGTGATCCTGGGTATGTTTCTTGGACCATTTGGGTCTTCCCAGTTCATTACCACCCAGTCCCCATATAAGAGTCAATTTTGTATCACCCGGTTCAGATGTTACCGTCCACTCCTTAGGTTCTTCCACAGGTCTTTTGATTCTGCTGGCATGGATCCACCCTCGTTCCTTGGTCCAGATCGCAGCCTCGGTCATCAGCAATACCTGAAAAGGACCTTCCCATTGAAGAGTTAAAGATTGTTCTTTCCAGGTTTTTACTAGCACCCATTCCCCTGGATGAATATTATGGATTTTAAAGTCTAAAGGTGTGGTTTGAGGGATTATTCCTTTTAACTGTATTTTTTAAGAGTTTTTGCAATGGTGTTAACGTATCTTTTAACGCTCATTTCCCCTACCTCATAGGTAGCATTTTCATGTTGGGTGGTTGAAAAGGGTAACCCAAACATCATTTCATATGGTGACACTCCCAGGTCTGACCTGGATTGTGTTCAGATCCTCAATAAGGCCAAAGGTAGGCATCGTACCCATGACATTCAGGTTTCAACTATTAATTTGGTCAAAGTTCTCTTTAAAGTTTGGTTCATCCTTTCTACACGACCAGAACTCTGTGGATGCCATGGGGTATGCAGCTCCCATTTTATCCCAAAAGATTGATGTATTTGTTGTAACACTTTTGACGTAAAATGCGTTCCTCTGTCTGAGTCTATTCTATTAACCATTCTGTATCTGGGAATAATCTGTTCTAAAAGGGTCTTACTTATCATGTTGGCTGAGGCCGTGGTAGTGGGAACTGCTTCTACTCAATGAGTTAGATGGTCTGTCATTACTAATAAATTCTTCCATCTTTGTACCTGAGGAAGTTCAGTAAAATCTACTTGGATACTTTGAAATGGTCGAAGAGCTAACTCACGACCTCCTAATGTTGTTTTTCTCATTACCTTTTTGTTTATCCTTTGGCACGTTATACATTTTTCAGTTACTTGCTTTGCTACTCCAAAAATCCCAATGCATCCATAGTTCCTTAAAAAATGATCACACAAAGCCCGAGTACCCCAGTGGGTTTTCTGATGCATGTCTTCTAATATGTTTCTAGTAAGTATTTTATTAAGTAATTGTCTTCCATCAGGAAGTTTCTATTTCCCTGATTCATCCTGTTCTCCTCCTATCTTGTTTAATTCTTTTTTCTCCGCTTCACTAAATTTTGGAATTTCTAATTTTTCTTCATTTGGAGTTAATATTAACATAACTCTTTTAGCTCCATTTTCTGCTGCATCCTTAGCTTCCTGATCTGCCAAATTATTTCTTCTTATTTCTGGGGTCATTCCTCTTTGGTGTCCCTTAATGTGTATTATAGCTATTTCTTCAGGTAGTTTTAATGCCTCTAAAGCTGCTAAAATGAGCCCCTCATGTACTAATCCTTTTCCTCTTGAATTAAGTAATCATCTTTCTACCCAAATTTTTCCAAAGTTATGTACTACTCCAAAGGCATACCTTGAATCAGTATACATAGTTCCTTTCTTGTGTGCTAAAATATTCCAGTGCCTTTTTTAGAGCATATAATTCACAAGTTTGAGCTGACCAGTTTGAAGGTAATTTTCCTTTTTCAATAGTTTGCATGTTTTTTCCATCAACTACTGCATACCCTGACATTCTTTTTCCTTGTAGACATCTGGAGGAACCATCCACATAGATTATTTCCCCTTCTGAAAGGGCTTGTTCTTCAAGATCCCCTCGAACTTTTGTTTAGTATTGGATAATTTCTAAACAATTATGTATTAGGTTATCTGCTGGTTCTCCATATAAGAATTGAGTTGCATTTAAACTCCTGTTTACCTCTAATGTCAGATCATCACTATCTATCAAGATTGCTTCATATTTTAACATTCTAGAGTCTATCAACTATTTTTCAGCGTTCTGATTTAACACATTTCGAACTGCATGAGGTGTGCACACAATGAGTTTACCTTTAAAAGTAAGCTTACGACTTTCTTCTACCAGGATTGCAGTAGCTGCTATAGCTTGAATACATACTGGCCAGCCGTGGCTCACTGGGTCCAACATCCTTGATAAATAAGCTACTGGTCTCTTTACTCCTCCCCACTCCTGGACCAGAACTCCATGAGCTAACCCCTTTTCTACATTCACATACAGATGAAAGGGTTTTTCTAGTGAGGGTAAGCTTAAAGCTGTTATTGAGGCCAGTTTTAACTTCAATTTTTCTAATTTATCATCATCTTCCTTGGTCCATTTTATATTATCTCCCTCTGTCAACTTTTCATACAAAAATTTTACTGCCTGTGTGTACCTCTCTATCCATAATCTACAATATCCCAAAAATCCGAGTAGTTTTCTGATTTCCCTCTTTGAAGAGGGAGGTGGAAGGGATAAAATTCCTGCAGTTCTTTCTGGGTTGAGCCTTTGACTACCCTTACTTATCAAGTGTCCAAGATATTTTACCTCTGGTTCTACAAATTGCAGCTTCCCTTTTCATACCCTTAATCCTTGTACCCCAAGAAAATTCAAAAGTTTTATCGTAGCCTCTCCAACTTCATCTTCCTCAGATAGTAAAAGATCATCCACATATTGGCTAATTTGTATTCCAGGAGGAGTGGAGAAAGTTTGTAGTATTGTTTTGAAAGCTTGCCCAAATAAGTTTGGAGACTCCGTGAACCTCTGCAGTAATTTTGTCCATCTTAATTGCTGCTTTCTTCCAGTTTTTGGATCCTCCCATTCGAAGGCAAAGATATCTAGGCTCTCCTTTGCTAGTGGACAGGCCCAAAAAGCATCTTTAAGATCCACTACACTAAACCACTGATGCTGGGGTGGAACTTTTTACTTAGAAGTGTATAGGGATTGGGTACCACTGGGTAACGAGACCAAGTTCTTTTGTTAACTTCTCTTAAATCTTGTACTAGTCTATAACTCCCATCAGGCTTCTTTACTGGGAGAATAGGGGTATTATGAGGCGACATATAAGGTTCTAATATCCCATCCTTTATTAGTCCTATTACTGGCTTCAAACCTTCCTGTCCTTCTAAAGATGTGGGGTACTGATGTACATGTACGAGACAATCTCCTCTCTCTAATGTAACCCTTATAGGGTCAATATTTCATCCTCCCCTATTTCTTTCCCCAGCCCAGACTTCTTTGTTAATTTTTTCTTCATCCTCTTGGCCTAATTTTAAAACTCTAGCTGTCATTTTCCCATCTTCTGATATAACCTTTATTCCTAATTTCATTTGTAAGTCTCTCCCCAATAAGTTGCTACCTGCCCTTGGGACCAATAAGACATCCCCCATCTAAATTTTAGTTTCCCCCTCAATTATTACATCTTTAATGACTGGAACTGTAAAAGTTTCTCCTTTTGCCCCTGTTACTTTTGCAGTATCTTTACTCACACTATAACCTTTTGGTACATTTAGCAGGCAGGTTCTTTCTGCCCCTGTATCGACCACAAATTCCAATTCTTCTCCTTGGGGACCCACTTTTAGAGTTATCACAGGCTCTAGATGGTATTTGTCCCCTAAAAAATAGAGCCTTTGACCTCCCTATTCCTCCTCTGTGCCCATCTCTTTGAAGATTTTCAGATCTATTACCTGCTTAGGACAATTTCTCCTATAATGTCCCTCACCCCCACAGTAAAAGCAGACATTCCTGGAATGCTGCTGAGACTTGGTTTGTATTGGGGTTCTATTCTTTTCCTTTCCCCTGTCTCTACTAATTTTATATCTAGAAGTAGTGCCTGTGTGTTTTTGATTTTTTTTGGAAATTGTTTTCTCGCATGGTTACTGCCATAAGTTTTGCTTTCAGTTTAGCTTTTTCTTCATCTCTTTGGACATAAACTTTCTGAGCCTCCTTTAATAAGTCATCTAATGATTTATTATGCCAATCCTCAATTTTTTCTAATTTTTTTCTAATATCTGGCCAGGAATTAGTAACAAAGTTAATCCTTAACAAAGCTTTTCCCACATCAGTTTCAGGGTCTATTCCGGAATATTGTTTCATATTTCTCCTAAGTCTGTCCAACCATTCAGTTGGAGATTCTTCTTTTTCTTGCTGTGCCTCAAAAGCTTTTTTAGCGTTTTGCCCTCAGGGTGCTGCCTCTTTTATTCCCTTGATTATTAAATTACGATATTCATTCATGTGTTTCCTCCCCTCCTCATTATTTTGACCCCACTCAGGAGACGCAGTTGGCATTTTGTCTTCTCCAGGGGGCCCCTGTGGTTTCTCTTTTTCCCAAACGTTTATTTCAGCTACTCTGATTAATTGCCTTTCTTCATGAGAAAATATTATTTTCATTATAGACTGCATCTCTTCCCAAGTATAAATATTCAGACCTAAAAATTGGTCTAATTGTTCAGCTGTGCCTATGGGATCTTCTAAAATTCCTTTGATTTCTTTTTTAAAATTTCTGACCTCAGAAGAAGTCAAAGGGGCATTTACAAACCCTGTTCCACCCCCTCCCATTGGGACTTCTCTTAGTGGAAATAGACTAATTTATTTATTCCATTTTTGGGTTTTATCCTCTGTCGTGTTTTTCCTGTGTTTTGAGGAAGAATCAGGAGAGGGCTGTCTTTTAAGTGAACTTCTAGTGTTTCGATAAGGCATCTCTAGGGAGAAATTGTTTCTCTGAGCAGTAGCTGTGGTTACCGAGGGGACGGAGCTCAGGGCAGGAAGGGCGGTGAGGGGAGGGCATAGCGCCTAGGCTTGGTCCTCCAAGGGCGGGGCGTAGGCGGGGTTTGCTGCCGGGACCAGCAGAGGAGGGGGCAGTTCTGGGGGATACCAGAGGGGAGAGCGGACAGCCTGTACGGGGCTGGTGGCGGCTGAGTCAGCGACTCCCGGCAGAGACAAAGCAGCAGCAGCAGCTCCCAGCGCAGCCGGCTCGGGCAGAGCAGCCGGGGATCGGGCAGTGGGGGAAGCGATCGGAGATAGGACGGCTGGGACCGACGGGACCCCCGGCACGGTCGGGGCTGCGGCCCTAGACCACGCGTCAGGAGGGACCCCTGGCATGGCTTTTAGGGCGACTGCCGACCAGGCGGTCGGGGCAGACAGATTCACCAGCGGGGCCAGGGATGGGGTGTATGCGGGGACCGGCGCAGCTGGCGCTGGCTGAGAGCCGGCACTTGGGACGGGAACCGGGGCAGGCGGGGCTGAAGCGGGACCCAGGACAGGGGGCTCAGCCGCGAACGGAGGGAGCGCGAGCGGGAACGGAGGTGGCAAAGCCTGCAAAGGATCCCACTCTTTTTCCTTCTTTTCTTCTTGTTCCCCTCCCTTTTCTTTCCCCTTTTTCTTTTCTTGTTTCATCTCGGGGGTTTCTGATATGTTAAAGATTTTTATTCTCCTAAAATCTCCTGTCCAACATGTGGCATATTCTCTTTCTTCGGGATTAAACGGTTCCTTTGAATTTACAAATACATTTAGAGCCTGACAAATCCGATTCTCAAAAGAGCCGTATCTGGGCCAGTAAACATGGTCAGACTTTATTTCCTTCTCTGCCCATTCTATCATGCAAAATTGTGTCATCTTTACCTTTCTTCTTGTACAAGGGTTTTTATCCGAGTTAGCTAACATAACTCCCAGAGGGCTATCTTGAGGTATTTCCATTAGTAATTTTTACACCCTTTTTTCTTCCCTGTATCCAACTTACTGTTTTTCTGTCCCATTTTTCAAGATCTTACCTATTCATCCCCCACCTCTGTTTTTCACTTTCTATTACAACCTAAAGGCCACTTACTTCTATCTATGCACACACACAAAAAATCCCCACTTTCTCACAAAACTATTCAATACAATACACCTCCCTCCAAGGAGATATAGTGAATTTTAAAATTAACAATCAACATTACATGTGCTTTTATCCATCTACTCTTACTTCATTTCTCCTTCACTTTTACACATTCTTTCACACCCTTAGGACATGAAGCCGATCCCTGTCACCAGAGAATCGTGGCTTTGTGTGGCCCCCCCCTCGCCTTGGGTTTGGTCTCTGGGTTCCAGTATAGCTGGGCCTCTGAGGAGGGCCCAGAATCTGTTCGCCTCTGGCGCCGGTCCACCTATTAGGCTGATTTGCATGCCACTTACACTTTTACCACGGCCCCCCCTCCACAGGCCTGGAGGGAAAAGGGCTGAATTGCAGGTCACACACACGTTCTGCCATAGCCCCCACCCGCCCCGGGGAACAATGGCCTGTTTGCGGGTCACTTACACCTCTTGCCACAGTCCCACCCGCCCAGGAAGCTGAGGCAGATTTTGTGTGTGACTCGCTCTCACACAACAAGACAACAATAAGGTACCTTTTACTTCCAAATCATCTATTACAATTTTAGGTGTTACTGGCCAGTCCCAGTGCTCTTGGATATCCCCTCAATCCAGCTGTGTTGTCCAACCCTAGATACTCTTGGGCATTTTTATCCCTCAATCCAGCTGTGTTGTCCAACCCTAGATACTCTTGGGCATAACCTCAATCCGGCAGAACCCTGGGTGCTCTTGGGATATTAACCCCTCAACCCATCAGGTTTCAATCCTGGATGCTCTTGGGCACTCTCATCCCTCAATCCAGCAAAATTTTTAGGGGCCCTTTCCATTTTTTTTTTTTTTTTTTCCAATGGATTATACTAGGAAAACCCTCGGCTTTCTCTCTCCTAGGGGTCCCACCCCTTCCCTAAGACTCAGTCTCAGTTTCCTGGGGGAGTTCTCTCACTCTTCTTATCACCCGCTTCGTCTCTTTACTGGCCGTTTTTCTCGTGAAAGAACGGAAACGCAGCACAGGAGACTGCACTCACTTGGCAGGTCTGGGATAACCAGCTGCCTCTCATTCACACACATTCATCCCCCCTTTAACCGCCCCTCCAAACCAGTACTTACCTGTCCTTTGTCCTTGGGTCTTTGTCTTCGTGTACACTTTAGTCTTAGGGGCTAATTACCGTGGTTTTAGGGAATCTTTTCCCTTTTCTTTGTTTTATTGCCTCCTTTTGTCCATCGATCATAACCTGCATCTGCCGGTCACACCAGGGGAATACAGAGCGAGGCTGCCAACTGGGCAGGGCGCGCTGTCCTCACCCTGATTCCACTGGGGCACCGGCAGTGAGGTGTTCTAACCATCCTCTGCTACCATAATTGTGAAAAATGCCGATCACTTTGTTATATGTGTATATGAAAATTCGTGCAAATAAAATTGTCATATATTTTTATGTACTGTTAAAATATACTCTTATAAGTTTTAAAACTCACAAGCCAGAAACTGCAACATAATGTCAAAACCACCTGGACAAAAGAGGGAGGACTTCATTTACAATAAAATAAGTGTGGCCAGCTTGGAGGTGGATCGTCCATCAAGGTGGTCCGAGGAACGCCAGGGCAATGAATATGTGATAAATATCCAGAGATTGAGTTAACCAGGGCCATCAGAGAGATACATCTCAATGCCGGATCCCAGGAACACAATCACGGGTGCTCATCACTCTCCGGACATGTTTTGTTCAACTTGCCACAGAGAAAGAACTCCTCATGAATACATGTAGTCCGAAACAGAAGAAAAGGGACTCAGCCTCGGGCAAAAAAAACCGTATAAAAATCACTCAGACAGGACAGTCGGTGTGGAGCACAGGAGACCCTCTGCTGCAGCGGTCAAACCTGTGTCTCACCCAGAGCCAACACCTGGGCTTGGCACTGACCCTTTTTTTTTTTTTTTTTTTTTCTTTTTTTTGATAGTGTTTTTTTGTTGTTGCTCTCTAAAATTCTATTTGGACCTTTTTTTAATAAATTTCCTTCAATTAATAAATTGGAGCGTTTTTCATTTATAACAACTTGTTTTAAAATTTTGAAAGTTTAATAGTAAATAAAATGGTTATAAAAATAGAATTAGAGTAAAAAAATTGAACAATTAGGGTTAGGACAATACGAGACAATAAAAACAAAGTTACAGATGTCTGGGTGCCTCCCCAAGCAAAAAAGCTCCGGAGAAGGACCCCTGTTAACAAAGGATTATCTCTTAAAAGCAATAAATAGCCTGTTGAATATTCATACATTTCATACACGATGCATAAATTCCATTCAAACAAAGAATTGTCTCTGGTTAGTGTCACTTTTTTCCTTTAATCTCTACGGCGTCTTCAGGGCTGAGCAAGGCAGGAGAAGTTGGTCTCTTCTGATAAGGAAGTAGTAAATTCTTTTTCTCTGAAAGATTTACGTTTTCCTGTGGTTGGTATATAAAAACTACATTTTAACTACAAAACTACATTTATCATACTATCAAAATATTAATACAACATTCCTAATCAATACAACATAATACATATAGTAAATATCTTGCGTAGAGCCATATAATATGCACTTTTCACACTTTTCCTTTTCCCTGATTCGGGAGTTGTGCCCGGAGGTTTGTTTTTAAATGGAATTCTACAGCACTGAAAGAGCTAATCTTACCCAGGCCTTGCATTAGGTAATGGCCTTTCGCTGTTGGTCACATGATCTCTGGCGGGCAGCAGCCGCGGAGGCTCGCTGCGTTCATTTCTGCTGCATAATTTCCTGCGGCACCCGGATGGATCTTTTAGCAGCACGATTCCGACGGCCATGCTGAGGGGGCTGCGCAGGAATCCAGCGGCGGCAGGAAACGGCCAGGCAGAATCTCAGCAGCCCGTGCCGCGGCCCAGCCCAGCCTGGGTCGGCCTGGAGCTGCTCCTGGGTCCGTGCCTGACGGACCCTGACTCGGCCCGGGCCGGCGGCGGGACAGGGCTTAGTGGCGGCAGGATATTAGCAGCCGTGGTCTCCCCTCCCCCGCCCGGCCACCGTGCTGGGACTGGGGGGGATGGGAGCTTCTCTCTTCAAAAGCTGGAAGCAAGAAAGAGCTTTTCTCGCTCCTCTTTTCTTAAATATATAGATTCGTAGGGCGATTCTAGCTGGTTATAGGTTCTGTCAGCCACGGAAGAAACTGTAATATTTCCACAGGGAAGGTCACTTCCTTTTCCTTACCAAAAATACTCAATTAAGGCAAACCCATGACAGGTATTTCTTCTTCTAGGACTAGAAAACGATTCTCCCACCTCTGGCCCAAACCTAACTGACAATATAAAGGTAAGATCATTAAGAAAAACATTCTAATGATGTAATCTAATTTCCTAATCTAATTCTCATGTCTTTCACACCACCTGTGGCAAGTGAAGGCACAGAAACAACATAAAGAAAAAAAAATGACATCGAGGATTAGCCCCTCAGTGACTGGAGATCCCAAAGGAGGGATGCCCATACAGACTACCTAAGCAGACAGTCTGTGGGTATGTGAGAAATCAGATTGTGATTTGTGCCGATCAAATAGCACCTACCTATGTATGTGTGTTTGCGAGCAATGTGGACAGAGACCATGGGATTATTATATATATATTAAAAAAAAAGTTTTAAAAATTAGCTAAGTAAAGCATGAAAGTGGGGTTTAACAAGGCAACTATAAAACAGTAGGCTTTTAGCTAACAGTTTGTTTTAACAAAATTATATTTGTTTGCAAGTAATTAGTATAAGCTTTAAATTACTTTGTAATATAAGTTTTAAACTATTCTTTGTATAAGTTATAAATTGTTTTTTTGAGTATGGAAAAATTTGTAATCACTTAACAAGGGGAAATAAAACCAATATGAGCTGAAAAGGCTTCTACAAAGACATTTTTAACATGCTGACTGGGCCCTACAAAAGACATTTATTGAGACATGCTAGGAAACTTGCAAAATGTATGCTAACAAAATATATATGCTTGTTTGAACAAACTGTATAACCAAAAATAATGTTAGTGGAAAAAAAAATATTTTAAACAAAAATTAATAGGAGGCTGGAGAGACATCAGAAGACCATCTCAGACCACCTCCCTGGCAGATCTTTGAAAACCACAACTGCTGATTATGAAGAAAAGCAAATAAAAAATAACTAAAAATTTGGGGAAGTGAAATGCCTAGAATGGTATAAGAGACTACTGCTTGAGAACTGAATTTGTACTTGTTGGTGGAGCACAGATTCCCCACATACCCCAGTGCTGGCTTGCCCGCTTTTTGCCAAACACAAAATTAATAAATTTCTTAATTTGAAAATGGAATAAAGGAGTACGTCTCCTCATTTATAACAGGTAGGCACACAAGGCTTCCCCAATGTCGACGTACTGGGTACTGCTCAGGTCCACTCCTGTGGAGTGTCAGTCACGGCCTCCCCTCCCTCTCTTCCAGCTGAGATATTCAAATCTCCAGGGCTTTAGAGACCCTGACCAGAGTGTGATGGGTCCACCCACGTTCAGCTGTCTTTACGACTGTTTCTGTGATCAGTAACACTTGGAAAGGTCCATGCCACTTTGCCACTAGTGGTGCTTTTTTTATTTTTTTATTTTTTCCACTCCTTAACTAGGACCCAATCTCCTGGTTGGATGTTAAGAACAGCAAAGTCAAAAGGCAGGATCTATGCCAGCTGAGCTTCCTGTCAAAGAGATTTCACAAGAGACAGTATCCTGGCCACATATTGTTTTAAATATACATCAATTTCCACCCCTCCACTAGGATGAGAATTATAAGGTTGAGCCTGCTTTATTTTTCTCCTAGTCTCTCTCCCACAGAAAAAGAGTGAGTACTAAGACCAGAATTTAGTGAACGTAAAACCACTACAGAACGACACTCACGCAGTCAGGTTGTCAGAGCAAAAAGAGAGCGTTTATTTCTCAACCATGATTTATATAGATTCTGGACAATGACCAGGGATTGGAGAATGAGGTTGCCACCTCTCCAACCCCACTGGTCAAACTAGAAGTCCATCAATTGTCCCTACTCCAGAGAGGAATGCGAAAACAATCACTTTTTTTATGTTACAATCCGTGAGGAACTCCACTACAAAAATGCAAACAATCAGAAGGCTGAAAAGACTAGGGCAACATCTCACCCTTTTTCCGTTAAAAAAAAAAAGAAAAAGAAAAAAGAAAAATGAACAATGTTCAGTGTCTGTGGAGGGGCCATCGGAGTGATCACTCGCGTTGTCTGCATCTGAGTCATCACTCGATGGTCCATCCACTTGATGACTTTCATTTTGGTCACTGTCTCCAGCTTGCCTATGGGCCAAATTTTACCTTTGCAGTCGCAGGTCAGGACAAACACACCGCAGGTACCCAGCGTACCCCAGTATCTGTGGATACACACACATACCCACGCCCCGAAGCGATAAGGTCATAGGGACCTTCCCACTGTTAGGTGACTAAATTCTGCACCTGAACCTTCGCTCGAGGCTGATGCGTCTTGTCCGAAGCCTGTAATGAAAGATGATGGTCCAAAATGACAGGATTATTGGAATTCTGCGGCACCGTAAGGTGATTGATGGTATACAAAGCTTTTGCCAACCAACTGTGCAGGGTTTCACCCTGAAGTCCCCATTTTTGTTTCTGAAGAACCTGCTTTAGAGTACCATGGGTGCGTTCTACAATAGCTTGACCAGTCGGAGAATGAGGGATACCAAACTTGTGTAACACACCCCACAACTGCAGGAACTGCCGCATCTTCTGTGAGGCATAAGCAGGACCATTGTCGGTTTTCACAGCAGAAGGTATGCCTAGAATGGCAAAGGCCTGCCTCCAGTGGGCAATGACATCATGGGTCTTTTCTCCAGTATGAGCAGAAGCCCACATCGCAGAGGAGAAAATGTCAACAGTGACATGCACATACTTGAGCCGGCCAAACTCGGCAATTTGAGTGACATCAGTCTGCCAAATCTCCAAGGCCCTAAGACCTCTGGGGTTTGCCCCTGCCGGCAAAGGCGCAGCAAGGGCATGACAGTCGTCACACGACTAGACAATGTCACAGGCCTCAGCTGGCGTCAACTAAAACTGCTTCTGCAAGGTATGCGCGTTCTGATGGAAAAACCCATGCAATGCCTTGGCCTGGACGAGTGTACCAGGCTGAGGTGTAACCCACGCTGGGTTAGCTAACTTGTCAGCCCTCGCGTTACCTTCTGTTACGAACCCTGGCAAATTGGTATGACTCCTCACATGCAGAATGTAGTATGAATGAACCCAGGCCTGAATGGCATACCACAGGGTCTTCAGCAAATGAAACAAATCAGCATTGCTGACTTCCTTCAAAACTGAATGACCCAACCGCTGTGCCATGTTGGCCACATAGGCGGAATCCGTGACCAAATTGAAAGGTTCCTGGGAAAATTATTGAAATGCCATGACAGAAGCCCTCAATTCAACCAATTGGGCTGACCCATCTGCATGACCGTCCAGAACCTGCCACTCAGATCCATCCCTCCAAGTAACAATGGCCTTGCCTGTCCTTCCCGAACGGTCAGTAAAAACAGTGGGTCCTTGCACAGGCTCCTGACTAGTTTTGGACCACAAAGAAATTTCTGTGAATTTTGCCATTTGCAATAGCTTATGGCTGGTCAGATGATAAGTGATCTGCCCAGAAAAGTTTTCCAGAGCACTTTGCAGAGAAATACAGTTTGCAAAGCTCCAGTCAAAGTCCTCCCGCTGTACTGGGAGTATGATCTTTGCAGGATCCACACCCATAAATTGCAAACACCGTTGTCGGCATTTGATTATCAAACGAGCAATCAGCTCAAACAATGCAGTTGCTGTCTTCTGTGGCTGATGGGGCAGGAAGACCCATTCCAAGACGTGCAAGGAATTGGACCATTTGTCACTCCATTGGCCAATGATGTCTGTGGGATGCAAATCTGGAGTGGTGATGAAAACAGTGACATCAACAGAGGAGTCAATGCGATAAACTTGGCAAGCAGAAACAGCTTGCTGAACCTCCTCCAGCACCAGATGTGCCTCAGGGGTCATTGTGCGAGGTGACTTCAAATCAGTCTCCCTTTAACAAATCAAACAAAGGAGACAGTTGTGTCGTGGTCAGTCCCAAATATGGATGCAACCAATTGATAACACCCATCAATTTCTGGGCATCATTCAGTGTCTTCACCGAATGTACAAATTGTACCTCTTGGTGTTGGACCGTTCGTTCCAAAATTTTGACTCCCAAATATTTCCAAGGAGGTTGTAGCTGAACCTTTTCTGGAGCCACCTGCAGCCCATGAGAATGCAAAGCATTGAGCAACTGAGGCTGTATCCTCAGCAACTCATCCTGGGTGAACATAGCCACCAATATGTCATCCATATAGTGATAAAAATGAGCATCAGGAAACTGCTTGTGAACTCCAGACAAGGCTCTGGCCACATACCATTGGCATATGGCTGGCGAGTTGTGACAATCCTGGCGAAGAACCCTCCATTGATATCGATGTGCGGGCTCAGCATTGTTGATAGCTGGCACCAAGAAGGCAAATTTCAGTCTGTCATCAGGATGCAAAGGAATTGTAAAGAAACAATCCTTCAGATTCACGATAAGGACCGGCCAATCTGGGGAAAGCATGGTGGGCAAAGGCATACCAGCCTGCAGCGTCCCCATGCTTTCCATCATGGTATTGACCTTCCAGAGGTCTTGTAACAACCTTCATTTCCCAGACTTCTTCTTGATGCAGAGGACAGGAGTGTTCCAGGGACTGGTAGAAGGCTCCAGATGACCCTGGTCCAACTGCTACTGAACCAAGTCACGAAGGGCGCCGAATTTGTCTTGAGGGAGGGGCTACTGGTTCTCCCAGACAGGTTTGTCCACCAGACACTGTATAGGAGGCATAGGACACTCTGCACCCTTCATTGCAATGGCCCCCATCAAAAACCCATCCTGATGCATACCCCCCATGCGGCCAGAACACCCCTCCCCCAGAGATAGGTACGAATTTCAGTTGTGACATGAGGCCAAACCATGGCCGTCTGAAGCAGCTCCCTCTCTCCCTTGGAGCCCGTGCTCTGTTTTAGCCTCGGCTAGCTTGAGAGAGAAACCACGCCAGAAGGAATTTTCCTTCTGGGGTTCCAAAGATCCCAGGGGTGGCTGGAACCTTTTCTTTTAGAGAGAGCAGGCGTCCGTCGATGGCAAAAGGAAAGTCTGCTCTTTGTCCAGGGAGCGGGGGGAAATCACAGCTTTATTCTGTGGTCCTGCCCCTGCAGAGTCTGGAGCTCAGTCTGGTCCCCATCCCCATCCGAGTGCAAGAGAGGGATCCCCCGGCCGTCCCAGGGCTTTTTCCCATGGGGGGACGGGCCTAGAGGCAGGGACAAGCCACTACCCAATCAGGGATAAGGTGGGAATAGAACAGAGTTGGGTTACATTCCAGTGTGGGAGGATGGGTGAGGCAGAGGAGCAGGGACAAACATCGTGATACATTTTTCAAAGGAACAGGGGATACAGAAGAAACCATTACAAAACCCAATATAAAAATGAAATACAATATAAACCAAATTAATGCACTACAACAGCCATCTGTCCTGGGTTTTTGATCATCACAGGCCGCTGGCTCATGTAGCATTGTGCTGTTCCTGCGAACCCTGTGACAGACATCTGCACTGGATCCAAGGGCCACTCCAGGGGCCAAGCGGCAGGGGAGAGACTCATGATGTCCGCGCTGGTGTCAAGGAGCCCATGGAGGCAAATCTCTGGCAGTGTTGCACCAGGGATGGACAGGGTACACACCTTCTCAGGACGGTCTTTGGTCAGAACAGCGGTCCAGTGGATCCAAAGCTGCCGTCTCCCCGCAACCAGGTCTCTGCTCTGCGAACACAAGACTTAAAAGGCACAAGTTGAGCAATTCTGGTCTTTTCAGGGATAGTGACGGGGGCGGGGGGGAGGGGTGTGTGTGTGTGTGTGTGTGGAAACCATGGCATAAATTTGTCCTGTGAAATCTGCATCAATGAGTCCCAGATGCACCATGATACCCTGGGCAGTGGCACCAGACCTCCCAATGAGGAAAGCACTCATGCCCTCACCCAGAGGACCAAAGGCATCCAGGGGAACTTTGTGAACTCCGCAAGAGTCTAAGACGACCGTTGCTGCTGTGCAGACATCAAGACCTGCTGAGCCACAGGTGCTGGCTGTAAGCTGGCCAAGCAGACCTCCATTGGCATCAGGGCTTGGAGAGAAGCTTGTATCTGAGGGCGGCTCCCCTTCGCGCTCCGCTTCCCGTTTCCAGAGCTCGACAAAGGCTGGCCATTAGCATGAACTGTCACCTTACAGACATTTGCGGTATGATTCTGAGTCGTTGAAAACCGATATAATCACGGACAAAGACCTTCTAACTAATTAAAGTTAGAAAGTGGTATGTTTATTCACCTGCAATACAGGCCTAGGTTTTGTGCTAGTATTCCCAAGGCAATCCCCTGCTTCTCGTGTGAAAACAAAAAGAATGGTTTACTCACATCTGGAAGTTCCAGGGCTGGAGCTGACATGAGGGCCTTCTTTAGCTGGTCGAAGGCTCGTGTTGCTTCTTTTGGAGATCCCTGCTCCCTTCTGTGATCAAGGCATACAGAGGTTTAAGAAACAACCCATAGTTAGAAATCCACAGTCTGCACCACCCTGTCATGCCTAGAAAAGTTCTCAGTTCTTTTACTGTCTGGGGTTTTGGGGTCTGGCATACTGCTTCCTTGTGATCCCATCCTAAGGTTCTTTGTCCAGTACTAACCTCGTAGCCCAAATAAATAACAGTTTCCCTCACCATCTGGGCTTTCTTCTGGGATACTCAATACCCCTGTAGGCCCAAAAAGTTTAGGAGGCTTACCATCCACTCCAGACATGCCTCTTGAGTTTTGGTAGCTATCAGGAGGTCGTCCACACACTGTAACAGCTGTCCTTCTCCTGATGGAGCTTCCCAGGATTCTAGATCTTTTGCTAGTTGTTCTCCAAACAAGGTGGGCAATTTTTTTTAACTCCTGCAGAAGCACTGTTCATGTGAGCTGAGTTTTTTATTCAAATGCAAAAATTTTCTGGCTGGCTTCATGGAGAAGAAGGCAAAAGAAAGCATCCTTTAAATCTAAAACAATAAACCATGTTAGTTCAGGTGTTAAACAAGTTAACAAAGTGTAGGGGTTGGCAACCACTGGGTATAAATCCTCAGTTATCCTATTAACAGCTCTTAAATCTTATACTATTCAATATGATCCATCAGACTTTTTAACAGGTAAAAAATGTTCAATCATTGGGCTAATCCCTTAACTTTTCTTTTTTTTTCCAGGGGGTGTTGCTTAACTCTAACTAGTTGTTTTCTTTCTTTAAACTTAACTTGCACTGGGGGTGCATTCCTTGCTCTCCTGGTATGTCAGAAGCCCAAACCCCAGGAAATAACTTAATCCATTATTTTCCTATAAATCTCACCTTCACTTTCAACATTAGCCTCATTAGTTATCTACATCAAGCTTAACAATTCCACATATTGTTGGTCCTTAACCTCCAAAGTAATTTCTCCATTTTTAAAGATTATTTTTGTCTCTACTAGTTCCAATAGATCCCTACCCAAAAATGCTGATAAAACACTGGGCATATATAAAAACCTGTGAATTCCCCATTGTTTCCCAAGTTTATATTTCAATGGCCTACAAAAATAGGCTTTTTCAGATTGGCCACTTACCCCTTTTACCATGCACAATCATCTGTTATTGGTATTAAAGCTTTATTTAACACTGAATATGTTGCCCCTGTGTTTATCAAAAGCTTAATTTCTTTTTCTTTGTTCCCTAGTTTCATTATAACTAGAGGGTCTCCTAGGGTAAGATCCTCCGGTCCACCTCAGTTTTCCTTAACATGAGCAACCACTGCCTCCCCTTTTTGACCTCCTCTTCTTTGGTTTGTTTCTGAGTCCTGGATGCTGTAGGACCCTTTGGAGAGGGCTCCTCTTCCTCACTGTCACTGCTGGGCAGTGGGAGAGATTTAGGAGTAAGTGGAGTAGTCAGAGTAGGGGATAAAAAAGAAGGTGAAGCTGAACTTGAAATAGAAATCAGAGTTGATTCAGCTATGCTTAGAGCTGGAGCTGAAATAGAAATTGCTTTACTAAATGTGTTAAAATATTTGGCTCTAAATCAGCTCGATCAAGGAACTGTTGTTTACACTGGGGACATTCTCTGTACCGGTTAGCAGAGGAACAATAGTAACGTCCTGCGCTAATTTTACACTGCAAAAGCACCCAGGAACAGTGTCAACATCTAGATGCACCAAAAGCTGCAAGAAAATTCCCACAAATACAAGCTATTCCATTCACTTCTTTCTGACTTTCTAAATTCTCCACAGCCTGTTGCTCCCAATCCAGAGCCACTAGTCTCCCAACAGACATCTGATATAAGCCTTCTAAATATATTCTCTCATTTCCTCTGCTCTGTCTATCCACCAGTTTACTGAATTCACAAACTCCCACAAGTCAAGCCCAAACCACTGAGGTAAAGGAATTCCTTTTATTTGTCTGGCCAGATTGAGCTCTCAGACCAAAGTTACCCTTATTTTAATTCCAACAGCCAACAAACACAGCCTCCGTACCTAAAATCACAACTAAGCTCTTGTCAAGGGCTTCTATTCCTTCTTGCCAAACTGGTCCTGTCCTTTGCTGTCCTCAATCTACTTCAAAAACGTTCACGCCTCAGCTCTCAGAGGCTATGTTGAGGGTTAAGTTTCCTGTAGAATTTTTCCCTCCCATGAGTTGCTAGGAGACTTAAGTATTGATAGTTAAGGGGTGCTTAACCTGACAAAGGAAGTTGATCACTTGGTTTTGGGGGAGGGAGGAGGCTCCCGGGAGCAGAGGGTGGAGGACTCACTGCTCTCGGTTTTCCCGGGGAGGACGGTCGGGCTACGGAGTAGCTGCCTGGAGTCCACAGCTAACGGAGGAGTCTGGTCCTGGGAATTCTACCATCTGTTGGAGTGCCCAGGAATTCGGAGTTATCTTTGTTGCCCTGCTGGATTTTGGGTCAGCCCGGGTCCAGCCGCTGTGGGTTCCCCAGCACTGCCCACTTTGCCTGCCAGGACACCCCCCTGCCTGCCGAGGACAA
>JAKJHU010000992.1:94522-195650 GCA_022316685.1 Progne subis subis | reverse complement strand
AATCAAAAATAAAGTATTTTTGCTTGCTGCCATCAAAAGGGAAATTAGGGGGTTTTGGTTTGTTTTGGTTTTGATTTTGGATTTTTTTTTGCCATTAAGTTAATAACATTCTCTATTTTTTGTGTAAAAATAGAGAAAGACCGTGACTTGAAGTCTGTTTCTCTTGCAAGAACTCTTCACATTCTGTGGTTTTATTCCTTACTAAGGAAACCAGCTTAAGCTCTAAAAATTGTCCATGGAATGCAGAATTATCATGAAGTCCAAACATTTTGTCTTATTATTTGAAAGGCTGTAATGATTTGATCTCACTTTTCACTGTGAATCCTCTTTGATTCCACATGAATGCCTTCTTGCCCAGATCCCTCATGGAATTATAGCTTTAGCTGCGGGTTTCTTTTGACTTCTATGAATTTGGGGGTAGCTCCATCACTGTGAAATGTAATGTTTCTGTACAATTATTAAGCTGTTGAGAGAGTGAGACTTAATGTCTTAGGCTGCAATGAAAGATGTAACCAGAAGAGTGTGTTCTATCACCATCTGTTGAAATCAGGTGGAGTGGTGTTCTTTATCTCTTCTCTTGGTGGAGGGGGGTGGGGGGGTGGGGGTAGTCCTCTGCTAATGGGTCAGCTGTTAAAACCAGGTGGGGCAGTGTTCTTTACCTCTACCATGACCCATCCTCCCTCCAGGAGGATATCTTCTGTTAATGGGCCATTGAGTCTCACTGCATGACTGATAAAATTACATCATCCCATTGTGAGATGCTCCATCCAAGGGGAGGAGCCAAGCATTCCTGCCTGGATATAATCTGAGATTTGGAACACCAGAGGCAGCCTGTTTCCCCTGAATTCCCAGAGAAAGACCAGACCCATTTGCACCACCACTGGACCTTTAGAGGAAAACTGCACCCTTCTACAGGATCATTGCTTCAACAGAACCACATCTGTCACTCCAGGAGGACTGTGGGTGTCAGATTGTATTCTGACTCTGTCAGTGGTTTGGGTTTGGTGTTGTTTTTTTTGGTTTTGTTTGTTTGTTTGCTCCAGCCACAGAGACTGAGGTGCCTGATTAAGATGAGTTTTTCTTACTACATATTTTGCTGTAAAAATGTCCTTATTCTACATCTCTCCCCAGCAGAGTCCAGTGGCATGAAAGGGTTACATTCTTGTTTCACTAAATTAAGAACTGCATTTGTTCAAGACCCCTCAGATATTATGAGAAGAGTCAAGGGGAATGAGGTGGGCAATGGGCTGATGTAATCTTTGCAAAATGTAAGGAATGAAAAATTGGATGACAAACTATCTAATTTTCCAAATATTCCTGACAATTGCCAGTATCAATAAAATGGTGAGCTATTTAAACACACATTTTTGTATCTCCTATGTAGACAAAACAACTTGAGACAAATGGAGCTATACCATGAGTGTGATGTCCCACATCAAAGATGAAGCTATATTACATCAGAGGACTGCTGGTCTCCCATTGCTGGCATGAAACAGTCTAGTATTTTTCAACATGATGCCACAACAAGGGAAAAAAATATATACTCTATTTTTTTATAACAAGCAGGATTGCTTTACTCTGATCTCCTGAGGCCTGTGCATACAGCTAATTTCTCCATTATGTGGGACATCATTGATGAAAGTAGCTCTTTCAATTTATCCATGCTTGCCCTCTCTGTGATAACTTTCTAGCAGTGCAAAAGATATATAGTATATGATTAATCTGCACTGTAGGAAGAACAATTTAAAACATCTAAACTACTTCTTTCAAGAGTACTTTTACGAAAATCTATTGTGCTAATGGCTGAACATGACATTTACTCTTCAAAATAAAATAAGACTCAGTGATGCACTGTATTTTCAGCCAAGCTATCCCCTGAAAAAAGTGTGAGGGGTTAGGAATGAATTAATCTCTTGGGTTATCAGCTTCATTCCATTATCACCTAATCCCTTTCATAAGCTTACTGAACCTCGTCTTAGAACTTAATCATTGCCCCTGCTATTTTTATCAGAAGGTCATTCAAGGAGCTTAATTCTTTAAGTTATGGATCTTTTTCATATATTTCTAGCCTAAACTTACATAGAGCCAGTATTCCCTTTCTGTGTCAATGCCACTTATTAGCACAGCCAGCACAGCTTTGATTGCAGTTGCTGTCCCATCTTTCAACCCCTGTCCTTTCTCTTTCATCTGCTTTTTCCAGTTCTCCTTTCACTTGGTCTAGACACTACCATTACATCTGAAAACCATAATTCACTTGATTTGTTCTTGTGAGGTAGACTTTTCAGGTAGCATTTTAACTAATGGAAAGCAAGACATAGCAGCTGCAAACATTCCTTTCTGCTATTCTGGAAGAAGGAGCTGCAAGTTTGTTGCAGCAGCCTAAATAAGAGAATGGGTGTTGGAAAAATCCAGAGGTTGCAAAAAGTGAGCAAAGAAAACCACAACAATGTCAGTGCCCTCAGCACCAGTGTTTCCCCACATCTCTACCCATGCCTGCATTTATTGCAGTATTTCTATAGCATTATTTATCTGTAGCATATATGTATACAGCAGAGAACTATTCCAGCCTGAGCAGTGGTGTATGAAAGGCAGTACTTCTGGAAGATCATATTCACAAACACTTGCATTTATATTTTTAATGGTATTGCCATCATCACAATAACTGCATTTGGTCTAAAGAAATCTACCTAAGTTCTACCCAAATGACTACATAACCCTTTACCTTTGTTTTTAACAGCATTGCTAATTCCATAGAGGTTACAAAATGGCACAAGAATAATTCCAGAGTATATTGTTCCCAAATATTAGTTGATAGAATGGAAAAGGGTCAGAAAAAAACAAACTGTTAGGAGTTTTGCAACAATTTTGCTGAGATTTGAAGTCTTTTACGGTCATGAGTTAACACAGTTAAAAAGATTAAAAAGTTAACACAGATAAAAAGATGGTTTCTAGTTAAAAAGAAATATAGAATATTGCCCTGCCAGTACCTTGGAATTGTTTTGAAAGGATAGGCACCTATCAGAAGCTAATTTTAGACATATGCTTTGACCACTGAGAATGTTGAATACGACTTTGGGAAATACCCATATAAATCCTGATTCTGTTTGAGGTAGTCCTTTTTTTCTCTTGGCCAGCTGAACAGATAACATCAAGTCACGCCATTCTGTTGGCTGTCTGGGCCTGCCACTTACCCCGCCTTTTGGGGGGGAGCCGGCCCTGAGGCGTAGCCAGGCTCCATCATCTCCCAGTGGGGGAGGAGAGGTTGCAGCTTAACATCAAATACTTCTAAAAACTCCCCTGAGCCCCAGAGCCCCAGAGCAGGGAGGGATCTCTACCAGGCCCCTGATAACAGCAATGGGCCCGGCTGGGCTGAAGCTGCCCCGACTGTGACCGAGGGGTGGGCAGAGCTCTCCCCCTACTCCCCTCCTCCAGTGATTTCCAGGCGGAGAGGAAAAGATTGAGGGGGGAAACCCATCCAATCTGAGGCACAGCAGCAGAGAGACTACTGCCCAGGGCAGAAATCACATGGCCACTGCAGATGGGCAGATTTAACCCTTTCCTGGCAACATGAAGCTTCCAAGGCCTAACCCTTCCCTCAGAGAGAGAGAAGAAAGAGACAGAGTAGATGCAGACAAAGCATCACACTAAGTCAGTGGAGCAAGAGTGAAAGAACTGATAATTATTGAAAGAAGGGATTGCAGAAGTGGACATTTTTAACCAGACTTCTGTGATTTCTTGTCATACCTTAATGTTGTTTGGGGGAATGCTGGTTCTAGTCTACTATTGGAGATTGATATAATTGAGATTTAATTAAGAATCTTGAACAGAGCAAGCCCCTCACTCCTGGGGTAAAAGGAGGTCTCAGCCTTTGAGACAAAGATGATTTTAGAGAGAAAGTGATTTAAGGCCCTCAGCTCCTGGGGTAAAAGGAGGTCTCTATTTCTTCTGAGATAGAGACAATTTTAGAGATAGAAGAAGAGAATCCTTGTCTCATACCAGAAGAAGCATTCTTAAACATTACTCCAAATACACTGAGAGGCCCAGGAGTAGCCAGGGGAAAGGCTGCTAATGGGTGGGACTGCACAATCCGCAAAAATTCTGGTCAGTTGCTAATTTGTGACACTGGGAGCCACCAGACTGTTTTCGTCTTGTGGCAAATGTCTCCATGATACTCTAGAGAGACTCCTCTCCAAAAATGTTGAAAGATTATGTTTAAATGGTGAAACTGAAAATCACAGGTTGTGTCTCTCTATGTTGTTTGCAAGAAAGTGAACCGTTTGTAGAGGGAGGGAGGAGTGTTTTGAAGTTTATTTTTTAAATCTTTTTTTCCTCTTTCCATTTTTTTGGTGTGTGTTAATAAAACTATTTGTTTATCTTTAAGCTTGAGCCTGCTTTGCTTCTCCTGATCCTATTCCACAGGAGAAAAAAGAGTAAACACTAAGACCACTACACTAAATTTGGCAAACAGAATTTAGTGAATGTGAAACCACTACATTTGGAAACTCTATTTTATTACAAAGACCTCCTAGTACTATATAGTTCTGTGTGACCCTCCTGGATGTACCTAGTGGATGGTTCTTTTACGATGATTTTCACTTGGAGAAAGCTATGTAAACATTTGCCATATTAGTAATGTTTCAGAAAGCTGTAGTGTAAGAAAGTCTCTACTCTCATTTTTTCACATTTCTAAGTCTGCTGTGAGTTATAGTACTCGTAGGGTTTGTTTCTTTATAAAGTAACTTGCATTAAAAAATATTGTCAAATATTGTTAACATAAGGAGAAGAGTGACCAATTTATTTCTTTGCTCTGCATTGCCAGAGAAAACTGTGCTTTGGGCATGCTCTCAATCTCAGGATACTTTAGAAGACTGGCATAAAACAAAAAAAAAACAAAAAACAAACCAAACCTTGGTATGAATATGTAATTTTTTCACACTTAGAATATCCAGCACAGCAATAGAAAGGTTATTTTTAAGCATGCCCAGTTCCTTAAAATATTTGAATATTGTCATTTAGCAATATGCTATTGTAATTTTTTATTTTAAAGAAAAATTTCAGTATCACTTAACTGATTTTTCAGATATCTTCCACATTTTAATAATGTAAATCTTTCAGATTATAATGATAATATTTTCAGAATTACAAATTTCAGAGTGCTTTGAGGAGACAGAGCATAGGCTGTTGTGTGAGTCTTTTCTCTAGAATTTATATATTGCTACTGATGGACAAAAGATATAGGAAAAAAGCTTGGTCCTTCTAGCAAGATAATGGCTTATACATTTATTTGGAGTTTTTTCACTTGTAATAAAAGAATGCCTCAGATAGTCAGATAGTAGCTTGGTCTATCACAAGACTGACTTGCATCATCTCAACCTGAAAAAATAACCTTTCACTGTTTACCTCTGTTTGCTCTAGACCTGCAAGTGTAATCCTCAGCTGAATATTCCAAAACCTCCAGGGAGAGCATGCACCTGAATGTTTATATAGTGATACTGCCCTGTCTTGGTTTGGAAGACAGGTATCTGCTAGGGAGGGGCAGGGCCTCTCTAGGAGTGGGGAATTCCAATCCCCTCCCTCCAAGTTATTATAATTTAGAAAATTAAAGGGTATTTTTTTTTCAGGCAGAGGTATGGAGAAAGGAATAACAGTTCTTTACTAGTAAATATAATAAGGCAAACAAACAACAACTACAGCAATAATAATAAACAGAACCAGGAACCTCGAGGTGGTTTGTTTCACAAAGTCTGGAGCAGTCTGATCTCTTGGGACTCTGAGAGCACCAAGATGGAACGGTGGAAAACTCCCGGGCTGGTGGCTGGAAAGGCAGGATGTCCCGACAGGCAGAGGGAATGTCCTGGCAGGCAGGGGGGTGTGGGGCTACAGCGCAGCAAAAAAAAAAAAAAAAAAAAAAAAAAAAAAAAAAGCAAAGCAGTGCTGAAGAAGCCACAACTCCCGGGCAGAGCTGGCCCAGCTCCAGCAGGCAGGCAAAGGAGCTCAGAATTCCTGGGCACACGAGCAGATAGATGATGGTAGATCTCCCAGGACCGGACTTTCTGTTGACAGTGGACTCCTCCTGCAGCACAGAGCAGTCTGGCCGTCCTCTCTGATGTCCAGAGTAAACAGGACCCCCAGCTCCCCCAGCCCTGTCCTTTTCCTGCCCAAAAACTCCTGTGATCTTCCCCCTCACGACTTTGCCACATCTTTTGTGTTGGTCAAGCACTCACTAAACACCATACTCAGTCTCTTAGCAACTTAGGGGGTAAAGTTCTTTAAGACAAAAAGGAACAAACCTAACCCCCCAACATGCCCTTATAGAAATTATCTTCTCATATAGTCAAGTTCAGTTTTGTGGCAGGAGTATATGTTTTTAGCATAAGATTTTTTTTTTTTTTTTAGCATGAGAAAATAAAGGTTATGTAGTCAGACGTTAATTCCCATGCAAAGTTTTTGTTATTTGCAATACATGGTATCTTATACCCTGGACAGTGAAACAATAATTACACTAGTTCTAAAGGTCTAAACTGCCCCCAGTTCTTACTGAATATTGCCAAATAAATACATGCATATAATTATATAGAGAAGAGGATTTTTTCTAATTTTAAAGAGCTCCCCTACTTTCCCATTTAATATTTAAGATCACATTTCTATTTATATAGTTAATTACTACACTCAAAAAAATAAAAAATCCCACAGAAATATGGATTTAGATTTTATTTCGATGATTAATATTACAAATAGGCTCTGTTTTTCTTCTTTTAAACTTACATTTTTCTTAAATTCCTTTTGCTGTAAAGTTTTTATCAAAATGCAATGGTAAGTGTAATAGATACGATTGACCAAATTTTAGAAATCAAAATTTAGAATTTTATTGAGAGACAAAATGACAGTCTCTGATAGCCACAATTAAAAGGACAGCGTCGAGCCCAGGATCAGCGCTGGGTGAACCACGTTAACACACTCTGCCAGTATGCTACCCCCAAGTTCACATTTCTGGCTTGAAGCTGCCTCTTTTTATACACTGGATCGCTGAGAAAAATCGGGGCTCCGATGTTTTCCCCATCCGCGGCAGCTTCATTAAATATTCATGTTCGGGTTCTGGTGTTCTGAATGGATTTTCCGGGGCAAACAATGTCCTTAATCGTCAAGCCCAAGTGTGGTGTAGAGATGATAATGTCCGGATGAGACACTGATCTGATGTGATCATTCGGTTCCCGGGTTCCTCATCTCCTTTTTCCGTTGTCTTTGTGTTTCTCTTAATGATTCCCGGCAGAGGTATCCCCGTGTCCCTTTTGGTGTAATTCTCAGCATAGTTTCTTGTGTCTCCTTTTGTGTACTGTGCTGCCAACAGGAAATTCCTCGTACCCCTCTCCGTGTAACTTCTGTCTCAGTTTTCTTATAATATATTTGAGTAGAAATAGAACTTATATTTTATATGAGTGAATTACAATACAAACATATTTCAAACATGAATTAACTTTAGGACATATATCACAGTAAGAATGGAGAAATATCAGCAGGTAAAAGAGCTAGAGATGCTGTACTTTGGCTCTACAGTGCCCAAGGTGACATTCTTCAGTCTTATGTCCTAAAAATCGAAACCTGACTATTTTGTGTTCAAAGACTGACAGCCCAGACTGATTATCTGCCTTCTGACCCTCATGAACTGGCTTCAAAGGTGCAAGAAAAATATCATTGTGTGTATCATAAAGTGTAAAAAGTATACAATGATGTGGTCTGTTGTTTGTAGAGCTGCTCAAAAGTTCTGCAACAAGAGGCAACACAGGTCCTTCAGGGTGTATAACCTGGTCTGCTGCTCACACAGAACCTGTCTCTGCCACATCCATAATGCAGCCCTGGCACAATCGCAGGAATCACAGCCAGGTATGTTTCTTCAGAATTTTCAGGTTTGCAGTCAAATTTTTAGTCTGTTTATCTGGCAGCCCCTAGGAAATCCATGTACCCGTCACAGCATCTGTCCCCTTGAAGGATTATGTAACTTCTAGTTTTTACTAGAAATTCATTCACGTAAATGAATATCATAGGACTTTCTGCTATTCTCAGCTGTCACAAGCAGCGCCTAAATATCTCTGACTGACACTTGAATCAATCATTCTGCAAAAGTTTAAAAGTCTAGATAAAATTAATATGAGTGTTTGCTTGCTCATCACTGATAACACATCATTTCATCACAAACACTAGAAATGCCTATAGCAGAAACATATTTCAGTACACCATCTGGCTCATGAATTTAATTCCTTTTTTTTTTTTTTTTAACAGCTTTATCAATGAGTCTAGCAGTGAAGCCAATTTTCAGTAAGTCAAGCTTCCCCATTTTCTGACCATATGTGCTGGCTTGAAAGCAAAACCAGTGAGGTACTCTAAGCCAAAAAACCCAATTTAATAGGAGAGGAAAAAAAAAAAGCCAGATAAATAAAACAAAACACATGCAATAGTACAAAAGATCACTGACAGAGTCAGAATACAACCTGAAACTGTGGTGGTAGCAGTCCAGATGAAGTGGTCTTGTTGAAGCAGTGTTCCCACAGAAAGGTCTGGCAGCTCTTGTCCTCTGGGAATCCACTGGGTAAGGCTGCCTGTGCTGTCCCAAATGCCAGATTATATCCAGGTGGGAATGCTTGGCTCCTCCTCCTGGGCAGAGCATCTCACAATGGGCTGATATTATTTTATCAGTCTTGCAATGGGTCCTTGATTGCCCATTAAACAGAGATAGCTCCTGGAGGGAGTTACCTATGAGTCATGCAGCAGGGCATTGATGGGCCATTAACAGAAGATAGTCTGGAGGGAGGGGGCAAGGGAAACACTGCCCAACCTAGTTTCAACAGCTCATATAGATGGTGATAGAATACATACTTTGGGCACATCTTACATTGTAACCTAGGACATAATCCACGATTTATTCTATCACCATCTACATCATACCCAAATTAATACATTCCTACAGCTAGATAGATAAATATACACATGCTTATACATACACATATACAGAATGGAACCTTACACCCAGTTCTCACTTAAAATTAGATCTCCCTGTGGTACACAACGGGTTTCCCCATCTTTCTGCATTACCCACCAAGTGGAAACAGCTCCTTGAGCAAATACAATCCCACGGATGGGTCTGCCTTTGCCTGAGGTGGGATTAATCCAAACGGTCTTTCCTAAAATGCCTTTCATGTGTACCACAGGGACTTTATCTCCATCCACTGTGTGCAAGGGTTCAGACTGGGCAGGACCAGCTCGATTGATTGTCCCTCAAGTGTTGACCATCCAGGTTGCCTTTGCTAAGTTCACTTCCCAATTTTTTGAAAGTCCCCCCCACCAAGCACCTTCAGGGTAGTTTTAAGTAACCCATTGCACCGTTCAACTTTCCCGGCAGCTGGTGCATGATAAGGGATGTGCTATATCCATTCAATGCCATATTCTCTAGCCCAGGTGTTTATAAGGCCGTTCTTGAAACGGGTCCCATTGTCTGAGTCGATTCTCTCAGGGGTGCCATGTCTCCACAGGACCTGCTTTTCAAGACTTAAGATAGTATTCCGAGCAGTAGCATGAGGCACAGGGTGGGTCTCCAACAATCCAGTGGTGGCTTCCACCATAGTCAGCACATAGCACTTGCCTTGGCGGGTTTGGGGTAGGGTGATGTAGTCAATCTGCCAGGCTTCCCCATACCTGTACTTCAACCATCGTCCACCGTACCACAGAGGCTTTACCCGCTTGGCCTGTTTGATTGCAGAGCAGGTCTCACAGTTGTGGATGACCTGTGAGATGTTGTCCATAGTAAGGTCCACCCCTCGGTCACGGGCCCATCGGGATGTTGCATCTCTCCCCTGATGACCAGATGCATCATGGGCCCAACGGGCTAGGAATACTTCTCCCTTGTGCTGCCAGTCTAGATCCACCTGTGATACTTTCACTTTGGCAGCTTTGTCCACCTGCTCATTGTTGTGATGCTCTTCATTAGCCCAGCTCCTGGGAACATGTGTGTCCACGTGTCAAACCTTCACAGTCAGCTTCTCTACTCGGGCAGCGATGTCCTGCCAAATCTCAGCAGCCCAGATGGCTTTCCCTCTGTGCTGCCAGTTGGCCTTTTTCCAGTGATTCAGCCATCCCCAGAGAGCATTAACTACCATCCACGAGTCGGTGTAGAGATAGAGTCTTGGCCACTTCTCTCATTTGGCAATATCCAAAGCCAGCTGGATGGCTTTAAGCTCTGCAACCTGACTTGATCCACCTTGTCCCTTGGTAGCTTGTGCAACTCGTCGTGTGGGGCTCCATACTGCAGCTTTCCATTTCCTGTTAGCGCCTACAATTTGGCAAGAACCATCAGTGAAGAGGGCATATTGTCTTTCAGTCTCTGGTAGCTCGTCATATGGTGGGGCTTCCTCGGCACGTGTCACTTGTTCCTCCTCTTCTTCAGAAGATAAACCAAAAGTCTCGCCTTCACGCCGGTTTGTTATAATTTCCAGAATCCCAGGGTGGTTTGGGTTTCCTATATGGGCGTGCTGTGTGATGAAGACAATCCATTCGCTCCATGTGGTGTCAGTGGCGTGATGCGTGGAAGGAACCTTTCCCTTGAACATCCATCCCAGCACCGGTAGTCGAGGTGCCAAAAGCAGCTGCGTTTCAGTGCCAATTACTTCTGAGGCAGCTTGAACTCCTTCATAGGTGGCCAAGATTTCCTTCTCTGTGGGAGTGTAGTTGGCTTCGGACCCTCTGTAGCTTCGGCTCCAGAATCCCAGTGGTCGGCCCAGAGTCTCCCCAGGCGCCTTCTGCCAAAGACCCTAGGACAGGCCATTGTTCCTGCCTGCAGAGTAGAGCACATTCTTCACAGCTGGTCCCGTCCTGACTGGGCCAAGGGCTACTGCATGAGCGATCTCCTGCTTGATCTGGGCAAAGGCTTGTTGCTGTTCAGGGCCGCAGTGGAAATCACGTTCTTGTGGGTAACCAGGTAGAGAGGGTTCACAATCTGGCTGTACTTGGGAATGTGCATTCTCCAAAAGCCTATGGCACCTAGGAAAGCTTGTGTCTCCTTCTTGTTGGTAGATGGAGATATTGTGGTGGTCTTGTTGATTACTTCTGTGGGGATCTGGCAATGTCTATCTTGCCACTTGACTCCCAGAAACTGGATTTCTTGGGCCGCTCCCTTAACCTTACTTCGCTTAATGGCAAAACCAGCTTTCAGAAGAATCTGGATAATCTTCTCTCCTTTCTTGAAGAATTTCCCTGCTGTGTTCCCCCATACAATGATGTCATCAATGTACTGTAGATGTTCCAGAGCCTCACCTTTTTCCAGTGCAGTCTGGATGGGTCCATGGCAGATGGTGGGGCTGTGTTTCCACCTCTGGGGCAGTTGGTTCCAGGTGTACTGTACGCCCTTCCAGGTGAAGGCAAACTGGGCCCTGCACTCTGCTGCCAAAGAAATGGAGAAGAAGGCATTGGCAATATCAATGGTCACATACCACTTTTCTGCCTTGGACTCCAGATCGTACTGAAGCTCCAACATGTCTGGCACAGCAGCGCTTAGTGGTTGGGTGACTGCATTCAGAGCACGGTAATCCACCGTCAGTCTCCATTCTCCACTGGATTTATGCACTGGCCATATAGGGCTGTTGAAAGGTGAATGAGCCTTGCTGACCACCCCTTGGCTCTCCAGTTTACGAATCATCTCATGGACAGGAATCACAGAGTCTCTGTGCAGTATTGCCGACGGTGTACTGTTTCTGTGGCGATTGGTACTTGTTGTTCTTCGACTCTCAGTAATCCCACAGCAGAGGAGTTGTCTGAGAGACCAGGCAAGGTATTGAGCTGTCAGATGTCTTCTGTCTCTACAGCAGCTATCCCAAAAGCCCAACAATATCCTTTCGGGGCTTTGTAATATCCATTTCTGATACAGTCTATGCCAAGGATGCATGGGGCCTCTGGGCCAGTCACAATGGGGTGTTTTTGCCACCCATTCCCAGTTAAACTCACTTCAGCCTCCAATACCGTTCGCTGCTGGGACCCTCCTGTCACCCCAGAAATAGAAATGGATTCTGTTCCTACATACCTTGATGGCATCAGGGTACACTGGGCACCAGTGTCAAGCAAAGCCATATATTTTTGTGGGTGAGATGTGCCAGGCCATCAGATCCACACAGTCCAATAGATCCAATTGTCCCTTTCCTCTACCTGGCTAGAGGCAGGGCCCCCCTATTCCTGGTCATGGTACACATTGCTCTCTTCCTGTAAATATGTTCCTGAGGTCCCTTCAAGAGGATCAGTCATATCATTCTTCCTATATTATCTGGAGTTCTGTGCCTGAGAGACTGGGGCAGTGCTGGCTCTAGATGAGCTCTCTGTGGTAGGCGTCTCTCTCTTCAGTTCATGTACGCGGGCTGCTAAGGAGGAGGTGGGTTTTCCATCCCACTTCCTCATGTCTTCTCCATGCTCCCAAAGAAAAGACCAGTGGTTAACCCGTGGAGTGTATCCTCTCTCCCTGGTGGGTGGATGCCTGTTCCTAATGGCAGAGACCCTTGTTGGTTCTCGCGAGATGTGGTAAATGTCATCCTTAAGTTCCTTTTTCAGTTTCTGATGACCCTCTTCAATCAAACTCCGGACTTGCTCAGCCAGCCTTGTTTCCAGGGATGAGACATGGGTACGAAATGGGGCAGTGACAGTGTCCTCGTAAATTCTTAGTTTATTGACCAAGACGCCCACCTTGTCCTCGCCTTCCCTCCATTGCAGCATTGCCAGGTGACGGGAGAACATCTCTGGTCCAAGCTGTGCGAATCTCAACCACATCTGCAATGTGCACTGGACATCATCTGGGCTTTTAGGAAATCTCTCGTCTTCTGAGAAAATGATCTCCAGCACAGCCAATTCCCTCAGGCATCGGATACCTTCTTCCATTGTGCTCCATTTTCCTTGGTGCACCTGGAGGTCTTCTTTACAAAGGTATCTGTCCCTCACACTTGTTAGCAGTCGCCGCCAGAAGCTGAGAGTTTCTTGGGTTCTCCCGATCCCCTGGTCAATGACCACATCCCGAGACAGCGATCCCAGTTGCCTGGCCTCACTTCCATCCAGAATGGTGTCATTGGCTGCAGCGTCCCAGATGTGGAGCAGCCAGGTCAGGATGGACTCGTTTGTCTGGCGGGTGAATTCCCTCTGTAGGTCACGCAGTTCACCCAGGGATAGAGAGCGGGTGATGATCTCTAGCTCTGTCTCTTCTGCTGGGTGCGAAGGTCCTGCCACATCCTCATCAGTCACTATGCAGACTGATTTGCTCTTTGATTTCTTCTTCTGAACAGGGACAACTGCTACTGGTTTAGGTTGTTCTGCTTCAGTGACAGTTTGTGTGGAGATGCTGATGGCAGCTTTGGTTTCTTTCTCCTCTGTGACAGCCTGTGTAGACACTGACACTGTTGCTTTGTTTTTGGTTCCTTTCTCCTCTGTGACAGTCTGCATAGATGTTGTTCCTGTTTCCTCTGTGACAGTTTGTGTAGACACGGATGCCGTTTTTTTTCATTTATTTCTTTTTCCCTCTTCCTCAAGGAGATGCTGCACCACCCCATGTAGTGTTTGATTTCTAAGCATGGTGAGCATGCTGCAGGCCATGCAGAGAAGACAAAGCAGAACTAACAACAATATTATGGTGTCCTTGGCACCTAGAGAGAACTCAATACTTTTGAAAACTGCTGTGCCAGGCCTAAAAGACTGGAAAAAAATCATTCTTTACCCCTTCCCACAGGGTCTGGGCAGGATTGTGGAGAGCCCAGGTGTAGCATTCTGGACCAGGTCAAGCAAACAAAATAGAATATATATTCCAAATGATGCTCATTGCCTCAGAGGTTATCATACAATAAACATAGTAGACCAATAAAGCAATTTTGGTACCATACCCTGGTCTACACATGAGCATTAAGACCAGCAGATACTGCCCCATGTGCGAGAAAATGTAGAGAGCTAGGTATAAGATATATGAAAGCATGCTGAGCATCATAGCAGACAGCTGGGTGGTTTTTTTTGTTTGTTTGGGGTTTTTTGTTTGTTTGGGGTTTTTTTGGTTTTTTTGTTTGTTTGTTTGTTTGTTTGTTTTGTTTTGTTTTTCTCACTACAAAATTGTAATTCTGACTTTTCTCATTACCTCCTGCCCCATGTTGGTCACCAAAAAATATGTGCTGGCTTGAAGGCAAAACCAGCGAGAGACTCCAAGTCAGAAAAAGCAATTAAATAGGAGAGAAAAAGGAAAGGAAAGGAAAGGAAAGGAAAGGAAAGGAAAGGAAAGGAAAGGAAAGGAAAGGAAAGGAAAGGAAAGGAAAGGAAAGGAAAGGAAAGGAAAGGAAAGGAAAGGAAAGGAAAGGAAAGGAAAGGAAAGGAAAGGAAAGGAAAGGAAAGGAAAGGAAAGGAAAGGAAAGGAAAGGAAAGGAAAGGAAAGGAAAGGAAAGGAAAGGAAAGGAAAGGAAAGGAAAGGAAAGGAAAGGAAAGGAAAGGAAAGGAAAGGAAAGGAAAGGAAAGGAAAGGAAAGGAAAGGAAAGGAAAGGAAAGGAAAGGAAAGGAAAGGAAAGGAAAGGAAAGGAAAGGAAAGGAAAGGAAAGGAAAGGAAAAAAAGAAAAAAGAAAAAAAAAAGAAAAAGAAAAAAGAAAAAAGAAAAAGAAAAAAGAAAAAAGAAAAAAGAAAAAAAAAGAAAAGAAAAGAAAAAAGAAAAGAAAAGAAAAAAGAAAACGCATGCAATACTATAAAAGATCACTGACAGAGTCAGAATACAACCTGAAACCGTGGTGGTAGCAGTCCAGATGAAGTGGTTTTGTTGAAACAGTGATCGCATAGAAAGGTCTGGTAGCTCTTGTCCTCTGGGAATCCACTGGGTAAGGCTGCATGTGCTGTCCCAAATCCCGGATTATATCCAGGTGGGAATGCTTGGCTCCTCCCCCTGGGCAGAGCATCTCACAATGGGCTGATATCATTTTATCAGTCTTGCAATGGGTCCTTGATCGCCCGTTAAACAGAGATAGCTCCTGGAGGGAGTTATCTATGAGTCATGCAGCAGGGCATTGATGGGCCATTAACAGAAGATAGTCTGGAGGGAGGGGGCAAGGGAAACACTGCCCAACCTAGTTTCAACATCTCATGTAGATGGTGATAGAATACATACTTTGGGCACATCTTACATTGTAACCTAGGACACAGAGTACCAGTTTTCACAAAGTTGGTTAACATTTTACTAAAAAATTCAGAATATTCTATCCCCAACCCCCACCCTGTATCTACTTTATAAAGTGGCAGCAGACAGATTCAAATTAGGAAAACAATTTCATCTGTTGCTGATTTGCCTGGTGACATTTCATTACCAAATCTTTCTGGCTTATAATGTTGCTCATTTCGCAGATGTTTGTACATTGAGATTTCTGTGGGATTGTGTTTTTTTCTTCTTTTTAATTGTCTTAAAAATTATTTTTCTGTCGGTGAGAAGTAAGGAGTACAACTGATTCTTTAGTGGCAATGATATGTAGGAAGGCTAGGTATTCCCAGCGAAAGCAATTGTGATACTGACAAGTGTACAGGAATTCTTAGTGACATGTTCTCACATTACTTTCTGAAGATCTGTTCTATTGGGTAACTTTGCAGCAGTATCTTTAGAAAAATATTTATATTGAGATGATGAAACTGAGACTGCCATGGGCAGTTTAGCCAAATATCAATTTCCCAATCTAGTTTTTAAATTCGTGTTGTTTTTCTGTTGGTATCCTGTCACTGACACTCCTCCCAGTTTGTGTTTTTATATTATATGTCCTTGTTTTTGGTATGGAAATAAAAGTTTCTATATAGAATTCTCTCAAATTCTATTTGTTTGGGGTTTTTTCCTCCCTTTTTTTTTCCAGTCAAGTGGTGTCCAATACTTCAGTTTTGGGGTTTTCTTCAGGTAATACATAAGCAGACTAATCTCCTTTCTCCCCTTCCCTTCTTTCTTCTCTTTCTTCACTTTCCTTCTTTTTCCTCAACTTTTTGTAATTTAGAAACACAATAAATTTTATTTAGTCTGATTATTGATTCATAAAATTTTAGTCAAAGGCAGGCAAAATAAGGGGTGATGTGGTCCTAAATGAATTTCAGCATTCAGCCTCAGATATCAAAAATCTGTACTTGATTATTCTCCTTGTTTGCTGGATTTTTGAACTTACATTTCCACCTCAGTAACATTACCTTAGCAAACAGACTCTTGGAGGACAGGAAATACCATGCAGACATTGACCTACTTTGTATAAACGTGTCAACTGTCTACAGTGCCACTAATTCCTTTACATTTGCCTTTTATGAACAATAAAACTGCTTTGGCAAAAACACCCCAGCAAATAAAAACCTATATTTTTTGAGTATTCTCTTCTCCTGTGGTTGAAAAATCTTTTAGAGGTGACAACTAAAATTGTCATATATACTCCATGCAAAGGAATATAGAATTCTCTGCTTTTCTTGTGTGGATCTAGCTCTGATCCATTCATTTTATTGTTATAACTGTCCCCATCTCAGAATATTATACTATTTTTTCCCCCATTTTCATATGTGCTTGTTTTTGAGATATTTTTCATAGTTTGTTGAAAAAATTTGACAAACTCTATCCATGTTTATGATCCCAAGAAAAAGTCATTGATGTGGTGAGAAAGAGCTTGCAATTATAAAGTGACTTGTCAGAGAAGGAAGACTACTGAGACAATGACTGAAGCAATGTCCCATTGACAGCTATGGTTGTTTGAGGTTCATTAATAGTAAGTTCCATTAAAATCAAATTTTGTTACTTGTATTTAACATGCATAAATGGATAAAGTGAGCTTCTGCATTAAAAAATAGGTCATGAGAGTAGTCTATTAGCACAAAAACTGCCAGTGTTTCAAAACAAGCAGACAACTAATTGATTGTCTTTGAAGAAGTACTGAATATAGAGAAACACGGTGAGAATTCACTGGCTGGAGTATGGTACCTTCTTATATATGTGAAATGAATAATGCATATTCCTCTTTGTTCAAGGAAATATGATGGCATGATAGATGAGAGTGTGTCAGGATCATCTAGGTATGATGCCTGAAAGCAAAGAGGGGGGAAAAAGTGACCTCCTTAAGTTCATTCTATAATGTGCTCACCTCTATTAAACATAGTGATTTCATCTCTAGGTACGTTTGGCCCTGATTTCCTAGTAGGACTGTGTGCACACACATTCTCCTGACTATGCAGGCAATTCAGCTGATATTCATTATCTTTAAAGAATATTTGTACAGATCCTGCATTTGTTCCTCTTTAAGCAGTTTCTTTAACGGTATTTTTCTTTGGAGAAAAGAAGGTTCAACCCCTTTACTTTTAATTTCAATTACTGTATACTTCTACATTTTTATAAGAAGTAATAAACAAAAATGAGATTTGGCTTCTTTCTGTCTCTGTAAACCAACCAGCCTCACTTGCTGTAAAGAATTCCTGACATTTTACTGGATCAAGATGTGAAGCAGAGTCCAAT
This sequence comes from Progne subis subis, assembly GCA_022316685.1. Lineage (NCBI taxonomy): Eukaryota > Metazoa > Chordata > Aves > Passeriformes > Hirundinidae > Progne > Progne subis. The sequence continues at coordinate 178,153 of JAKJHU010000992.1, read as the reverse complement.
GCCAAAGTTGTGAATTTGTTTCTGGAGATAGAAAAGGACCAAAGTACATATTTCCTGAAATAATTACTTGAGGAAACAACTGCTGCATAATTTCTAAAGTATTTATAATAGAAATGAGAAGTTTCTTAATACAATTTCTATTAGTGTTCAAAAGTTCTGGACGTCATTCTGGGGTCAGACTTTGCGTGATGTTGTTTCACTGAAACTAATGGAATAATGTTGGACTCTTGCTCAGTGAGAACATGGAGAATGTTGTTACAGAGTATTAATTTAGTTTATATTGTGTGTCAGTTTATATTGGGTTCTGAAATGTTTTCTATTGTATCCCCTGTTCAAACTGTATCATGTGGTTTGTCCCTGCTCGGCCATGCCCATCCTCCCACATTGAAATATAACGCAACTCTGTTCCACTCCCACCTTGTCCCTGACCGGGCAGTGGCTTGTCCCTGCCTCTAGCCCCTTCCCCCGTGGGTAAAAGCCCTGGGAGATGGCGGGGCGGTCTCTTTTGCCTGGGAACTGGTACAAGGAAGGAGCTAGCTACAGGCTCTGTACTCTGTAGGACCAGGATCCCTAAAAATAAAGCCGTGATTTCCCCCCGGAAAGAGCAGACTCTGTGCCTTTTGTCATCGACGGTCGTCTGAATCTCTCTAAATAACCACCACAGAATGTGATCTAGAATTTTTTTCTTTCTAATTCTCTACAGGACTTGATTGACAAAATTAATATAAGACTATATTGTATTTATTTTATATTAATTTTAGTATAATAAATTTTATAATTTATTCAATATTATTTTTATTTTATTTTTTGCAATTTAATTGTGCAGTATGTGATTGGTTAGGGAATTTAGAGAGCTCACAAGAGAAAAAGTTATGTTTCCAGTCCTGTTTTAGCCAGTTCCTTCTTTGCACAATTGCTGTAATTTTTCATGGTAGAAAGTCATTTTTTACAGACCACGTATTCATTTTAGTAGGCAAATAATGTATATCAGTTGATAATTTTAGTAAGTTTGAGGCCAGTTTTTTGTTATGTGCTTGAAAAATACACAAACCAATCAGATTTTATATTTACAGCACAGGCTGTTTGTTTGCTACCAGCAGTAGATATTGTGAAGGCCAAGGCCTTTCTTAAAAAGGCCAAGTGCTGGTGCTGCACCTGGGTCAGGGCAGCCCCCAGTGCCAGCCCAGGCTGGGGATGAACAAATCGAGAGCAGCCCTGCCCAGAAGGACTTGGGAGTGCTGGGGATGAGAGCTGGGCATGAGCCAGCCATGGGCACTCCCAGCCCAGAAAGCACAAGATGGAAAGAAACTATTCACAGGGACATGCAGAGACAGGATATAGGGGAAAGACTGACAGTAGGTTTAGATCAGATACTGGGAAGAAGTTCTTTACTGTGAGGATGGTGAGGCTCTGGCACAGGCTGGCCAGAGAAGCTGTGGATGCCCCATCCCTGGAAATGGCCAAGGCTGGATGCAGCTTTGAGCAACCTGGTCTGTGAACGATGTCCCCACCCAGGCGGGTTGGAACCGAGTGATCTTGGAGTCCCTTTCAACTCAGGCCATTCTATGATTTTATATTTCTATGTTTAGATCCTCTCACAGTCACAAGTAACAGTTCTTAGCATGATCCATTTTGAGTAACTTTGGAAGGTAAGTTGCTAGACCTAGGCCAAACCTCAAACTGTGATAGCACTCTAGTGAAAAGATGCAACTACTAAACATAATCTGCTGCAATGATTTTCCATAAAGAAAGTTGAAACTTGGGTGAACATATAATAAGAGGGAAACATGAAAGGTAAAGGAGTAGCTTTACACCTACAAATCTGCATATTCAGTATGTACATGTAGATATTTATTTTTGGTAAAAAAAATCCTTATGTCTGTTTTATATTTAAAACTGTCACCATCTTTTTTCTTACATTTCAGATACTAATGATTTTAATGCAAAATTGAACAACTCAATGGGCTGGAGATGTATAATGAAATCACTTTAATTGTGACTTTCAATATGTCTCCCACAGACATTGAAGACTGTATAAAACAAGTAATATTTTGCAGAAAATAATGATGCAAATTCTTACATGTAGACTGTTTGCAAGACACTTGAAAATTATTTTTCTCTGTCTTTTAGAAAAAAAAAAACAGTTAAACAAAGAATTTTGTTGATGGAGATGAAAGTGAAACCTCCAAGAACTGATAGAAGCCTTCCAGTTTATAAGTCAACCTACCTCAACCTGCTTCAAATCATAGGAAAAAATCCATCCACTTTAATTTTTCTTCCAAAGCCTTGCTTTCCACCCTTTATTATTAGGAGAAAAGCATGGAGATACTCTGTTAATTTAACAATATTATGATAGTGTTAGCAATTTATTGATCCATAAGCTGGTGATTATTTATTCAGCAGAGTACAAATTATATTTACTATTCAAATAAGAATGGATTATAGTATAGTATAATAGGCTCTTAAGTATGTATTTAAATTTCAGCTTCTTATTTCTTTCTCGCACTGGGCAGTCCAGTAGATATATAAGGGCTTGGAGACAGGTAGAAACAATTAGTATCTATTGATGACTTGAATGTTGGTGATAGACAATATTTGATGGTAGGCAACACAGATTATTTGAAAGTGTCCATACAAAAACAGGAAGCTGAAAACCTGGAAGAAAAAAGGGAATTGCTGGAGATGGAAAATCACAGATTTAAGGAAAATTGCTCAAAGTGTAGTCAATGTGGGGTTTTTTTTGGTTTTTTTGGGGGTTTTTTTTGGGTGGTTTTTTTTTTTTTTTTCCATTTAAGGGGGATTTTATAGGATAAATTAATACATGATTACTTGAAGAAATTAGATGTGTTTTTTTCTATATTTCTTTCTAACAATTGTAACAAGATATTTAAGGAAAAATGTGTTGAGGGTTCAATGATAGTCTAAGAAACTATTAATTTTCACATTTAGATTCTTTTGTCACATAATGTGAACAATTGGAATAGACCTGATGCATCCTTTAAGCATTGAAAATGGCTTTCATGGAATTTTAATGTAACATAGAAAGTAAGAAAGGAAACTTTCTAAGAGTATCCTTGATCAAAATGACTGTTAAAAAATTCAGCAGTCATATTTGTATAAATATGTCATTGGCTTTGAATGTGTAAGCCCTGAAATGAAGCTAATACTTCTTAAACATCTTCCAGCTCAATGCTAATTCCTGCCTCTAAGCTCTCACTCTGTTGAAGGTACTGACTTCAAACAGAGGCCAAAATGTCCTTCTGTCTAGAGGCCTGTACCATTAAAAATGCATTTCTTCCTAAAATAGGACATTTAGTACCACATAAAGAAATGGGCAGATGTATTTGATAACTCCATCTTGTGCCACTGAATTTGCTCTCTAACTGGAGGATTCTCCCTGGCATTTTTTCTGAATGATCTACTATGAACCCTAAAGCTGGTCAGCATTCATTTTTGTATAGAAGAGATGCCTCACGTGTAGGTTCAGCCTATGAACCTGGAGTTTCAACATCAAAGAACAAGATTTCACTTACCTTCTGAGGTTCTTTTGTAAGAGAAGAGATGGAAGTTGACTGAATTTTTATGCTTACCATTTATATGTCAACTAAATGCAAAATGTTTTTTCACTTTAGCTTTAAGAATGTATGTTTGAAAGCAACTAGGCCAAATTAAGAAAGGAAGGCATAGTTACTCAGTAATTTCTTTTGAAAAACTAAAGCAACCAAGTAGTCTCCCTTTGCTAGGGAGAATGCTGTAGAGTATTCCATTAAACAGCTTTTTTTTTCACATGGCATGATCATTAAATACTTGACTTTAATATGTGAACCAAAGACTTTTTAATGTTTTTGCTCACAAATTTAAGTAACTCTCCAATACTGAACAGTGGTAGTGATAAATTAATATAATCTAATTTTTTTTATTATTCTTTCTATTGTCCAATGTACAAAAAAAAGTTTAACATTTCCTCTATTACATCTAGACTGCTTTGTTTTGCTGAACAAAAACTTTCTTACATCTAATCACAGTTGAAAATTTATGACTGCTTGGTCCTGTAAATAATTCAGTACCAGAATTACCACCTTAGAAATGATAGATTCTTTTCACAATCTTACATTATTAATGTAATATGATTAATATACTAATTGTATTAACATTTAATATTAATATAATTAACATATTATTAATTACTCTAACAAAATTATTCAATATTCTATAATGGTACAATAAGATAAATGTGATTGGGAAAATAGCACTTTATTTTATTGAAAATATAGGGTACATCCTGATCATGAGATATTTTCTTTTATTTCTCAGATATCAACAGTACATATGCTGAATGAATAAGAATGGAAATGTTCATGATACAGTGATACTTTTGAATAGAAAGCATTGTTTTATGTACAACAAAAAGATGAAGGACAGGGATTTTTTTTTTTTTTTTAAATATAATTTATAAAGACATGCTGAAGTGCTGGTACCGAAAACATAAAACTCTTTGCATTAAAAAGACTTTTTAACATCATATTTTCATTGATCTAAATCTTCATTGAGGAATTAATGCAACTTCGCTGTCTAGAATAGAATAAGGAAGACTTCTCTGCTGCTGAGGCTAAGCAAAGGTTGTGATATTACAAATTAGAACTAAAGAGGAGACTGATAAGGAGAAACTGGAACCTTATTAGCTCTATTAATAATGAGTCAAGTCTCTGAGACAAAGGGTCCCCAAAGGTGAGATAACGGGAGTTTGAATAAATAGCTGTATTACTATTAACACATCCATTCATGAAAGCAGGTTTGTAATACATATAAAACCTGAGCTCTCATGGAGATTAAGGAAAGTCTATGTAGAGAAAGTGTATAGGGAGGCTGAGATGTATGTCTATGGTTATAGCTACTGTAATAAAATGACCTGACAGAAATATATTTCTCCATGAAAAAGATTATATTAAAAGAAAATTGTTAAAATTTCAAAATCAGATGCTGAAAAGCTAGGAAAAGCATAAAAATAGTATCACGCTAACACGTTCACACAATGGAGCATTTTCTTGTTATGTTAAATACAGCTGTTTGACACAAAACTTTTTCTATGCAAATGGTGTGTGATGTCACTTGATGGTCAGCTATTCAACTTTTTTCCACAACTGTGATGCAAAACTACATGTTCTCCAGATTCTGCTTTGTAAACACAGTTTTCACCTCTCTTTTCTACTGTGCTAATTATTACATTAACAGAAGACTTCACAAGTATGTTTGTACGCTTTGACTTACATTTCTTCTGAAAGATTTTTCCATTTATAAATGAAGAGCAGAGACACAGAGACATGAAGGACAACATTATTTTCTCATTTTAGAGCATTTGAAAGGAATGAAAGGGTTGTTGGTTTTGTTTGTTTGTTAGTTGGCTTCTTTTTCCTTCCCTTAGTATTGCCTTCTTGAATACTACCCAGAACTCCAAGTATTTAATACACAGTTCCCAGTGACTTCACTTGCAGTTCTTGCAGCTCTGAAAATTTTTGAGAAATGGCATTGTGATTTGTTTACTTGTTCTGGATTCCAGAGGAAGGTGCCCAGATAATCACCAAAGAAGGGTACACATATGTTTCCTGGACTACTTTCACCCCCAACCCTTTTATTTTTATTTTTTTTTTACGTCTCAGTGTTTATTTTTCAAAGGACTTTCTCAGACTTTATCTTTTCTATCTGTTTCCTTCATGGACTGTTTCCAAAGCTGATTAATGGATCTCAGTTTGCCCTTTGGGGCATTTTCAGCTCTTTTCTACATTCTTTTTTCATCATCATTTAAATGTTGCTTCTAGTGTCCCACTTTTTGTTCACATACCTTGTGTGTTCCATAGCAACTTCTATCTGAATCAATATAATAAAAATTTGTTTTCAAAACAGTAAGATGAGATGGTTGTTTCAAGTACAAAACTACACCACAAACATTTGACCTTCAACACTTGATTTTAAGTTAATGTTTGTGACTGCTGTTATTGTTGTTGGTACTACCACTAAGTCCTATTTCACAAAAAAATTTTTCTGTACCTGCTATTTCAGGCTTTGCCTGTTGGTTTAACTGCATAAAAAGACAATCAGCCCTTGGGCACAGGGAAACATAAAGTTGGACCCACCTGAGCAGTATCCTAGCAAATCCTTTATCTCAGCCACAGATCACAAACAAACATTGCTGATTATGAAGGGACACTTAAAATCCCTCTCAAGTTCCTTATTTCAGCCACATGAAAATGTACTTCTCTAAAGAAAGGGATACTAATTTCTCTGGGTGAGAGAATCTATCATCTTTTCTGCCTCCTTTAAAATAATCTGCTGACCAATTTCTCAAATTTGTGTAAAGTTTTCATAGACTTTTAAGAACTTCTGTGTGTGTACAGTGACCTATGTACTGTCTTACAAGTATGACAGACTTAATCTTCAATTTTGTTACAGTAAAACAGATCTTTTGGGATAGATTGCCAAGAGGAGTAATGTCACAGGATATTGATGCTTTGTCATAGAGACTAGTGTCTGCCTGTGTGTGCTGGCTTGAAAGCAAAACCAGCGAGAGACTCTAAGCCAGAAAAACAATTTAATAGGAGAAAAAAAAAAAGAGTAAAATAAAATAAATGCAATAGTACAAACGATCACTGACCGAGTCAGAATACAACCTCACACCCTCTTAGGGTGGTGGTAGCAGTCCAGATGAAGTGGTTTTGTTCAAGCAGTGATTCCGTAGAAAGGTCTGGTAGCTCTTGTCCTCTGCCAGTGGGTAAGGCTGCTTGTGCTGTCCCAAATGCCAGATTATATCCAGGTGGGAATGCTTGGCTCTTCCCCCTGGGTGGAGCATCTCACAATGGACTGATAACAATTTATCAGTCTTGCAATGGGTCCTTGGTTGCCCATTAAACAGAGATAGCTCCTGGAGGGAGTTATCTAGGAGTCATGCAGCAGGGCATTGATGGGCCATTGACAGAAGATAGTCTGGAGGGAGGGGGCAAGGGAAACACTGCCCAACCTAGTTTCAACAGCTCATGTAGATGGTGATAGAATACATACTTTGGGCACATCTTACATTGTAAGCTAGGACACTGTGATAGGAGGAGGCTGAATTCAGAGACTGCAAATTCTGTGCCAATCTATGCTCTTCTGACCAGGATACTTTGTAATTATTTCCTAGAGGAAAGACTTCAAAGAAGATAGTCTGACAGCATCTTCTTTATAGGACTTGAACTGGTAAAACTGATAGAAAAAAAGAACACAGATAAGGGTTGAATTGATCTGGATATGATATGTAGGGGTTTCCAATGGTAAGCACTTTTTATCTGTAGAAGATTTATTTTTCTCATCTTCTTGGCTTTTATGTTTATACTGGGTCTGCCTGGGATGAAGATGCAAAATTAACTTTCTTCATGGTAGCTTGTATGGTGTTGTGCTTTATATTTGTGGCTGAACCAGTGTTGATTGTATGCCAGTATTTAGCTACTGCAGGGGAACTTAATGCCAAGGCTTTCTTTCCTCTTTTCAGCCAAAACAGGAAGAGGCTGGATGTGAGAGGTGGCTGAAGCAAGGCAAGGTCAGGACAGTTGACACAAGCTTACCAAGGGGCATTCCATACCATTTTGCATTGTGCCCAAGCAATAAAGGTGAAGAAAGTGGGTTATTGGTGGTTGTGGTGTTTGTCCTCCTATTTTGTGTGCCAGTGGGTTGCTCACCTGGAAGTGGGAGAACATGTCCCTGTCAATAGAAAGTAGTGAATTAATTTCTCTATTTGGCTCTACTTGCATGCATGGTTTTTGTCCTCCTTATCAAACTGTCATTTGTTGCATTGTGCACTCTGTTATTTATTTTTATATTGTATTTTATGTTATTTATGTTCGGTGTAATGGTTTGTGCTGTATTCCCCTGTTCTCCTAAGAAATGTTATATTCTGAGGTTTGTCCCTGCCCCTCTTCCCTGTCAATCCTCCCATATTCCTCCCAGTCCCCTCCTACGAGCCCTGCCTGTCATTCGATTGCTCCTCCCAGCTTCTAGAGAGTTCGGGTAAGGACATTGAGTGATAGGGGCAGGAGCTGAGGAGGTTCCTCCCTTTATGTTCTCATTGGTTTCTTTCAATGTCCCTCCAACCCTGATCCACTCCCACCTTGTCCCTCACTTGATGTTGGTTTGTCTCCTCCCTTAGTCCCTCCCTTGCATTTAAGCCCAGACCTCATCGCCCCAGGTGGCTTGGCTGGAGCAGCATCCCTGAGGTTCAGGTGTCCCTGGATGGGACTGAATAAACACCTTGGAATTTGCTCCCCAACTGAGTCTGACTCCTTCCTCTGCCATTGGTGTCGTCTCTCCCATGATAAGGGGAAAACCCCCTTAGCTGCTCCTCTGGTTCCCAAAATCCAGAGGAGTGTTCCCTGTCTGATTGCAGTGTCAGAGCTACCCTGGGTGGATGGAGCCACTGCTCCATGAATGACACTGCAACAGTCATTATTTTGACTGATGGGTTTTTTTGTTTTCTTTCTAGTCTTCCCCTCAACCCCTGGGGGAGGGGGACATGAGTGAAAGGAAGAATGATTGGCTACCATCTGGACTCAATTTACTGCAATATTTAAGATAGAATTTTTGGTAAAATTTAGACATCATAATAATTTTTGATATTGTTCTGGAGATGAAGTCTTTAATTAGAGTGTCAGTTTCTCACTTTTTGCCATTTAAATAGATAATGTAAATAGTGTGAGTTAGATCTCTGGATTCCATTCAAAATAAGATCTGTAAATTGAAAACTTTAGTTCTGAATTTCACATTGTTTGAAATGAATCTTGCCGTGGCCACAAAATGAAGACCAACAATTCTCACCACACTTGTGAACTTTTTGTCAGATGAAGAGAGGGAAAGTGAGAATGAGATTATATGATGGCAATAATATAAAATCACAACAAGTGGGAAGGAGAAAGTGTTCCACTGGAGAGAAAAATAATTTATGCATGCTTGAAGCAAAAGGTGATATGCATCTGTGAGAATGTATATTTTAACAAAGGCTTTGTCTTTAAAGGCTGTGTAGGCAATCTCTATCCAATTCCTTGAGGAACCGTTGAATTGCAAATCCCACCTTATTGCTGTATGTTCTCAATTTACTTGATCTAGATATTCTAAATAACTGAATACTTTAAGAGATTTTAAATAGTTTCATTTTATATTGTTGTTGTCTTAATGAAGGGTACTTACATCTAAAGAGGTCAAGCTTTGTTCTGAATGGCAGTGTCAAAATATTTCTGCCAATAATGCATATTATAGAAATATGACTGTCAGTATACTGTATTTGATTTCTTTAATAATTTAATACTGTCAATGCTGTGATTCAAGTAAACTGACTAATTCAAATTGACAATAGTTGACTTTATTTACCACTATTTAAAATATGCATTCATTAACTCTTCCTGCAAACATTCATTTATTTCTTTAGGCATGCTTTATCGAAAGATAGGTGACAGTTGCATAAATATTAATCTTACTACTTATCAACATTATTTTCATTGTTTTTACTCAGAAAAATATTACCAACTGTCACAATTCGTTGTTTAGTTGGTGTGGGATGCTCAGATTCTATGTGGTACATGCTGTGATCTTATACCTTGGGTGGCCTTATGCAATCTGGAACAAAAGTTGTCATTCTGCTCATTAAGACTACCATAAAAAGTTTTCCGTGCAAGTTGTGCAGTGTCTTCTGGGTCTACACAAAACAGATATGTTTTTCATGGGATTGCATAACTTTGTTCTTGGGTACTTTGCTCTAGTTTGGTGTGAGTGAGGAGATGTGCGGGGCTAATATATATGCTATGTTGGGCACTTTGTTTTGTTTAGTTTTGTTTTTCTTCGCTTCTCCACTTCCTTTACAATTTCCCTGTAGCAGAAGCAGGGAATTAACTTATCTTTTCACCGTTTACCAGTGTAGTTTACAGGCAACTAGAGTATGCTAATGAATAGGGATAATTTTACCTTTCTAACTCTTGCATGCCCATGAATCTGCTACTGCAGACACACGACACATCAAACTACAAGTTTTGCTCTCTTTGTGGTAGGAATAAGTACCAGAGCAATTCACCTTGCATTTTTTATATCCTTTTATTAAATAATTTTCTTTAGAAAGAAATACTTGTTTGTCTCCAAATACTTGACTGCTGCATGCATTGTCTTCTATAATTTACCTGTTACTCTGATATCAACATGCATAACTTTGTCAGAAAATTACTACTATGGACATTATAGTATTCTAGTAGGAAAATTATTTGCACCTTGCCCTAGATTTGGTGTAAAAACAGTTAAGGAAAAACATAAAATTAGGTTTCAATATTTATTTCTTTCTCTATGAAAACAACTTCACATACCTAAAGTTGTTTACATTTCTATACAACTGCACATGTATGAGAGAAATGTTAACTCAGACAAAATTAGTATAATTTTTAATTAAGAATGAGATACAGAAGATAATGTTGGGTGTTGTAATGCCTCAATTAGGTTTATATTTAATTGGATTTGTAATGGTTTTTCTATGTATCTGTCCTATGATCTGCCTATCCCCCACACTGAAATGTAATCCAGCCCTGTTCCCTCCCACCTATCCCTGCCTGGGTGGTGGCTCTGGGCCCTGCCTCTGGGCCCTGCCCCCCTCAGGGAAAAAGCCCCAAATGGGGAGGGGCCAGGGCTCTCTGGCACCGGTGAACCATCGGGACAGTCCAGCTAAGCAGAGCGGGACTTGAGAATAAAAGCTGTAAAATCCCATTGGAAGCCAGGGAGCAGACTCTGTTACCTTTGCCATTGGTGGCCGTCTAGTCTAGTGGGGAAAACTACAACTAGTGCCTTAATGTGAGGCTCAAAGCCACAAAAGGTTCCCAAAAAACTGGTAGAACCACTTCAGGAGCATGTGGCTGAGGAATCCCAAGCAGAGACAGACCTGTCAGGCTTGGCGTTTGCTGTGGAGTCTCCGAAACACAGGACTCTACAGGCCAGGGCTGCAGTTTTCTTCCTTGGACTCAAAAATCCCATTGGAGTGCTGCAAAGAAGTCCCCCAGAATGGCAAGCTGCCCCAGAGAGTAACCACGTGTTCGTGGAAAACTGATCTTGGGGACCGAGACTGCAAGCTCTTTTTGCACAAAAAAGGGTCAGTCTCAGGCAAAAGGAGTGATTGGGAAAGAAAGGAAAGGAACGCTGGAATTTTGGTGAGTACCACTTTCGATTTTCCAAGGGAAAATTTTCAGAGGCGATGCTCCTCGGGGAAAAGGGGTTTTTTTCTTTTTTGGGGAAGGTTTTGCTTTCAGAGTAAACACCTTCAAAGTGCTTTTATCAGCCTGGGGGGATGGAAAAGGAAACTGTTTCCCCTTTTGGCTTTTTTCCTCTCCAGCGAGGTTTTTTGTTTGGTTGGTTTTTTGTTTGTTTGTTTGTTTTTTTCCCCTTCCTTTCAGTTTCTCACTCACAATAGAGAGGACACAGAAACTCAAAATCGGAGCCAAAAATGGGTGCAAAATTGTCTGTGTCTCAAAAGAGGGTCTATTACAATATTTTAAATGGCTTGGATGATGGGAAAACCCATTTTTCCAAGAAGCAATAAAAAAATTTCCTTCGGTGGTTATTTGTTCAATTTCCAGAGGTATCATCTGAGCAAATAAGCTCCCCAGAATTTTGGGAAACTGTTGTAAAGGAATTGTCTCAATCAAGCTTCCCTAATGATAAGGAAAAAGCAAATTTTGCTCTTTGGAGCCTGCAGATTCTATTTGCAATGAAAAAAACAAAATTAAAAGAATAAAAAGCCCGTTCCTTGTAGACTTTCCCCAGTTTCCTCAGTTTCTTCCTATCCTGACCCCAAAATTGGATATTCCTTGAGAAACCCCTAAGCTTCCCCCGAAACTCCCTTCTTCCCCAGTTTGTAAACCCTAGGTTAGGTTTACTTTTGCAGGCAGTTTGTGTGCACAAAACCCTCATCTTAGTGAATCCCAAGTTAGTCTTAGTTCGGAAGGGGGATCACAAGATGGAGGGGACTCCTTTGTTCCCCAAAATGGCTGAAGCCATGTGCTCCCAAGTCACAAGGAGCCTCTCTCTTTGTTTGTCCCTCTCTCCCGCAATCCCTTTTGCAATCCCTTCCTCCCCCCAGACCTCCCCTTCCCTTCAGTGCCACCCCCGGCACTGCCCTCTCCTCTGACTCCACCCCTACCCTCAAACCTCCACCCTCCAACTCCTCCCCGTGTGACTCAAGCCTCCAGCCCCTCCCTGCCCGTGGTTCCCATGGTTTCCCCGCCCACAATCCCAGTTCCCATGCCCCGGGGAAAGGCGGGGGAGGGTGGAGCCAGGAACTGGGAAGCCGGAAATTTTCCTGGCTTCTCTGCCACCTGTGTCACATACTGACAGTCAAAAAGAGGGGGTGCTGTCCACAGTAATTGGGACCCCTTCCCCCAAAAAGCGATTCAGGATTTGTGCAAAGCTCAGGCCAAATTTGGACATGAAAGTGAATACTTTTGCAGCCTTTTAAAAGCAAATTTAGCAGGGAACCCTATTGTTCCCTTTGACCTCTGGCAGCTTTTTTCTGCCCTCCTTTCATCCACACAGTTTAGGCTTTGGGACTCTACATGGAAAAGAAGATTAAGAGATTTACTCCCGGAGCTTTGGCAAAATCCTGAAATGGCTGTTGGTAATAAGAATTTGCCAATTCAGTTAGAACATCTATGTGGTGATGGTGAATGGGTTGCAGCACTAAAACAAACTCAAGAAATTCCTTTAGCTGTTTTAGAACGCATTAAAGAGACTGCTTTAGAAGCATTCTTTTCAATCCAACTCGATGGGTCCTTCCAACCTTACAGTAAAATAAAGCAGCTTCCATCAGAACCTTTTGTAACGTTTGTGGAGCGATTAACTTGAGCTGTCGAGTTACAGGTTAAGAATGAAGGAGCCCAAGAACATGTCCTGGAGGAGATGGCACTGACCAATGCAACCGAACAGTGCAAGGCAGCCATCCTCAGCCTGCCCATGGAACTGGCTCCAACCTTAGATGACATGCTGCATGTTTGCACCCAGAAAGTTCCTTTCATGAGTGCACACCTTAATCATAGTTCCAGAGATGCATTCAGACCACCGCAAAGAGCTGCTGCAGCGGACACCATGCCACCTGTGCCTGTGCCACAGCCACCACCCAAAAGAAGAACGACGTGTCTCCTGTGTGATCAGGCTGGACATTGGGCATCTCAATGCCCTTTAAAGAAGCAATTTCTGGACTTTCGGGACAATGGGGGCGGGAGGCTTCAAGAGTTCAAAGGGAATTTTTCAAAAAACTAAAATGTCAGCGCTTACTTGCCCAGCGTGCCAACATAGGGCAAATCCAAGGAACGGGGAGAAAAGACTAGAAAATGCAAATGTTAAATTAAATAATCCTGTTATAATCAGTTCTATCTTTCAGCAGAAGTCATCAGATATGACCTTTTCAGATCATGATGTAAGCAGACCCTGTCTAACCACTGAATGCCTCCAAAGGCCTTTTAGGTTACAACTGACAGAGTCCTTGCACCTAAGTGACACAGACTGGCATTTAGGTTCATTGGATCTACAGGTGCCGGGCTCCTGGCAACATGTTGGCAGTAAGGATGTCATCCTTGCGGACACCAAGTACACACCAAGAGAGATCAAGATCCTTCCAGGTCTTGTCTCATCAAACCCTAAACAACTAGTTCTCTGGCTGCTCTCTGTCTGCCCACCCTTGTTTCTGCCTAAGGGGCAAATAATAGCTCAGGCAATTCCAGCACCTGATCCGTTCCCTGGAAAAAACAGCACAAGGAACAAACACAAGTTATTGGGAGGGACAAACTCATCATAGGGTATGAGGTCCATCATAGTGGGGAAGTAATAAAGGAGTTTTGGACACAGGCGTGGATGTAATGATTGTACCAGAAAGGATGTGGCCCTCACACTGGGAACTGCAAAATGTGGCCGGGCATGTAGAAGGTATAGGGAGAATGAAATGGACAAAACAATCAAAAAATATAGTGCAAATTAAGGGGCCAAACGGACAACTAGCTACACTGGATCTATTTGTTTTAGATTATTCAGGGCCCTTGTGGGGGAGAGACCTGATGGCCCAGTGCGGGGTCACGATTGGCATTCCAGATGCCCCCTCGGTTTTTCAGGCTGTGGCCACTGAAGAGCGCCCTACCCAGAAACTCATTTGGAAAACTGATTCACCAGTCTGGGTAGAGCAGTGGCCACTCAGTAAAGAAAAATTGAAGGTGCTTCAGGAGCTAGTGGATGAACAGCTAGTTAAAGGCCACATTGTGGAAACCACATCTCCGTGGAATTCCCAAGTCTGTGTTATAAAAAAGGCAAACAAAGGCAAGTGGCGGCTCCTCCACGATCTCCGTCAAATTAATAATGTCATTGAGGACATGGGTTCTCTCCAACCAGGGATGCCATCCCCAGCGATGCTCCCCCAAAACTGGAATTTAGCAATTATTGATATCAAAGATTGTTTTTTCCAGATCCCTCTGCACCCTGATGATTCTCCACATTTCGCCTTCTTGGTCCCTACCCTCAACCGGAAAGCCCCAAGGAAAAGATAGCACTGGAAATTTCTTCCCCAAGGGATGAAAAACTCACCATCCATTTGTCAGTGGTACCTCTCTTCCCTGCTGTCCCCAGTGCACGCAGCTGTAGGAGAAGCCATCATCCTGCACTACATGGATGATGTGCTCGTGTGTGCCCCCAATGATGACTTACTGTCCCACGCGCTTGACCTGACAATCGATTCTTTGGTTGCTGCAGGGTTCGAGCTTCAGGAGGAAAATATTCAAAGGATGCCGCCTTGGAAGTACCTGGGTCTGGAGATTGGTAAGCGGACCATTGTGCTGCAAAAATTGGTTGTCAAAAATAACATCAAGACCTTGGCAGATGTCCAGCAGTTGTGTGGGTCCTTAAATTGGGTAAGACCTTGGCTAGGTCTGACCACTGAAGACCTAGACTCCCTCTTTAATCATTTAAAAGGGGGAGAGGAGCTACGTTCTCCTAGGACCCTCACCCAAGAGGCAAGAGCAACCCTAGAAAAGGTACAGGACTGTATGGCCACCAGACAGGCCAACAGGTGGCAATCAGACTTGCTATTCAAATTCATCATTTTAGGCAAATTGCCACACTTAACACAGGATGATTTTTCAGTGGGAAAAAGTGGAAAAATCAAAAAAGGACAAAGACTGTAGGGATCCCCTCTTAATCACAGAGTGGGTTTTCCTCAGTCACCACCGGTCCAAAAGAATGACCAGGCCACAGGAACTGGTAGCAGAATTGATCCAGAAAGCCAGGGCCCAGATCAGGGAGCTGGCAGGATGTGATTTTGAGTGTATTCACATCCCAATTGAGATAAACTCGGGCTGAATCACAAAAGCAATGTTGGAGCACCTGATTCATGAAAATGAAGCTTTGCAGTCTGCTCTGGATAGCTACACAGGTCAAATTTCAATTCATCGCCCTGCTCATAAATTATTTAGAGAACAAATTCAGTTCAAATTGTCATTAAAAAGTGTTCAGAGCAGGAGGCCTTTAAAGGCTCTAACTATTTTTACAGATGCATCTGGAACATCTCATAAATCAGTAATAACACGGAAAAATCCTCAAACTCAGCAGTGGGAAAAAGATATTGCCAATGTGGAAGGATCACCTCAGGTAGCTGAGTTGGCTGGAGTTGTTAGAGCTTTTGAAAAGTTTCCTGAACCATTCAATTTGGTCACAGATTTGGCCTGTGTAGCAGGTGTAGTATCCAGAGCTGAATAAGCTGTACTGAGTGAGGTCTCCAATGCTGCACTTTTCAACTTGCTCTCAAAACTAGTAAATCTGATCTCCCACCGAGAGCAACAAGTTTATTTGATACACATCAGCTCACATACCGATTTACTAGGATTCATAGCCGAGGGCAACAGAAGGGCTGATGCTCTTGCTGCACCTGTGGACATGGCCCCACTCCCAAACATCTTTGGATAAGCCAAAATCAGCCATCAGCTTTTTCACCAGAATGCACCAGGCCTTGTCCACCAGTTCCACCTAACTCAGGAACAGGCTTGGGCAATTGTGTCAATGTGTCTCTCATGCCAGCAACACGCACTCCCAGCCCTGAGTGCAGGAGCAAACCCCAGAGGATTGAACAGCTGTGAGGTATGGCAGACAGACGTGACACGTCATGTCCTTTGGTACACAAAGGTATGTCCATGTGTCTGTGGACACCTTTTCTGGAGCTGTCTATGCCTCTGCCCATGCAGGGGAGAAGTCTAGTGATGCCATGAAACACCTAATACAGGCTTTCTCCTTCCTGGGCATCCCCAAATCAATAAAAACTGATAATGGACTGACGTACACATCCAAGGAGCTCAGAAGCTTCCTGCAGCAATGGGGAGTAGAGCACAAAACAGGCATCCCCTACTCCCCAACAGGTCAGGCCATCGTGGAAAGGACCCGCCAGAATCTCAAAAGGGTCCTCAGCCAACAACATCAGTCTCTAAAATTAGAAACACCCCAAATCCAGTTGTCCAAGGCCCTGTTCACTCTGAACTTTTTAAATTGCACGTTTGAAAATCTTAACCCGCCAATTGTGCGCCATTTCGGAGAGAACTGCCAACTGCAGCTGAAAGCAAAGCCATCGGTAATGGTAAAGGATCCAGAAACCAGGGAGACAGAGTGTCCTCATGATCTGATCCCCTGGGGTCGTGGGTACGCCTGTGTGTCCACTCCCTCAGGTCTCAAGTGGGCGCCAACCAAGTGGGTGAAACCTTTCATCCCTAAAATTGCAAAGCTACCTGCAGAGGCCCCACAAGTGGTCAGTGCTGCCTGGAGGAGGAGAAAGTGCCGAACCTTCTTCTAATTATCATTATCCCTTAACAGTGTTTTTCTAGACAGTTTTGTTTGCACTAAAGGTCATTTTTCTTTTGCAACTTTAAAGGTACCCAAGGTCCAAACTCTGAGCATCTCCCACAGACTGAGCCTTCCTCCTTCTTAATTTAATAAGAAAAGGGGAAATGTTGTAATGCCTTAATTAGGTTTATATTTAATCGGATTTGTGATGTTTTTTCTATGTATCTGTCCTATGATCTGCCCATCCCCCACATTGAAATGTAACCCAGCCCTGTTCCCTCCCACTTATCCCTCATTGGGTGTTGCCTCTGGGCCCTGCCCCCTCAGGGAAAAAGCCCCAAATGGGGAGGGGCCAGGGCTCTCTGGCACCGGTGAACCATCGGGACAGTCCAGCTAAGCAGAGCGGGACTTGAGAATAAAAGCTGTAAAATCCCATCGGAAGCCAGGGAGCAGACTCTGTTACCTTTGCCATTGGTGGCCGTCTAGTCTTGTGGGGAAATCTACAGCTGGGCTTATGTTAAGTTTCTATATTCAGTCTATTACCAAATAAATTTAAAAATGCACATCCACATCTATTTCTACAGGTTTTTTAAGGTGTTCTTGCAATTTATGTTCCAAGTGTAGTTGAAAACAGTCCAGTCATACATTTACATTGGGAAATTACAGTGACATGAAGGTTATAGGTTGATTCAAAATTGCAGAGTCTGAAATCATTCCTCTCTCAAGTGAAGTATGACTCAGCTTTCAAGTCCAGTAATTTATTACAAGTTTGTATCTGGCTGAGACCACAAGTCAGATCTAAAAGGCAGTAGGCTAAAATGGGCACAGAAAAGCTAGGTCTGCATTTTCACTGGTTCATGGAAAATGTACCCAGGATGAACTCAGCATCAGCAATTCTAATTGTTGTCAGAATTATCTCGGTCACTTTGGTGAGACTGTCAAATATGCAGAAAACCTGGCATATTTGTTAAAAATGAAGGCTGTTTCACTGAGGATAAGCATAAATGAGACTGGATTTGTGTGCAAAGCAGCTATAGCTGAGGAATGCCATTAGAGTGGACCTGGGTCCCAATGTATTATGCAAATTTCTATTATTTTCTATTTGTTAGCTATATTAGGTGCTTAATATATTTACTAATATATATATATATAATATAATTACTAATATTACTATATCAGTAATTTAATAAATTACTTATGTATCTGTTCTGTGAAATTGTCTTGGGTTATGTAACCAAAAATTGTGTATTCTATTTCATCTCCTGAAAGCTGTTGCGGTGTTGTTTTTTCCTTTTCTCTTGTGACGCCGGGGGGAGGGGGGCAGATGCCTTCTGATAATGGTCCAGCTATTAAAACCAGGTGGGACAGTGTTTCTTATCTCTTTCACCACCCCTCCATCCTCCAGGAGGACATCTTCTGATAATGGGCCATTAGTGTCCACCAATGACATGACACATTCCATCATCCCATTGTGAGATGGTCCACCCAGTGTGGGAGGAGCCAACTGTTCCTAGCTAGATAAAATCTGGGATTGAAGGACAGAAGGGATCCTGTTTTTCCACTGGATTCCCGGAGAAGACCGGACCCATCTTGCCACCACTGGACTTTCTACAGGATCATCTCTACTCCATGGAACCACATCTGTTACTCCAGGAGGATTTATTTGGACTGCTTCCAACACCCTGAGCAACAGGGTGTCAGGTCGTATCCAGACTCTCTCAGGGTTTTTTCCAGGATTTTTGTTTGCTTGCTTGCTTGCTTGTTTTTTTTGTACTACTTATATATATATATATATATTCATATATATATATATTCCTGGTAAAGAACTGTTATTCCTATTCCCATATCTTTGCCTGAAGGCCCATAATTGCAAAATTTTAAAATTTTGTAGGGAAGGGGGTTTACATTCTCCATTACTCCATTACAAAGGGAAGCCCTAACTTTCCCTGGCAGACAGCTGTCTTTGAAAACAAAGACAGAAATCTTCTGTTTTCTTTGTTTACTACCCTTGATTTAATCCCAATGCTTCTTGGCAGCATGCTTCTTGGCAGCAGTGGGCATATTCCGGGATGAAATTCTGGATGATCTACTGGTATTCTCTGGGTTGTGACTGTAGATAAGATTTCATGAGATAATTCAGTTAAAGAGTTTTAGTAGAAGTTGTTCTGTCTGCTTTCTTATACTGGAAAACTTTTTGATCTTGTTTTTGTTTCTGGAACAATTTTGTTCTCCTTGTCTTCACTGTTTTGAACAACTGTGCAATGAGAAGCTAATAGAATTTAAGATCACCATTTTGATTGGACAAAGTCATTAGTACCTACATGTTCCTGATTCAAGGAATGTAAGTTGCAGTCTGGTATCAAATCATTTATAAGATGCTTTAAAAACAAAAGCTAAAACATACAAAATGCTTTGCATCTGTTAAGTTTTTTGGGTTGTACTTCTGTAGCTGGCACCCATTAGAGTATAATTTTGTGCCCATTTTAAGTTGTGAGGATGTTAGACTTAATTCTAATTGGGAGCATATCATTAGTCTTGAGCATCTGCCAGACATTAAGTTCTTTAGTGGCCAACATTCTCACAGAGATTTGAAACACTGTCTTTGAGTACACTAATGATTTAATATAATTTGACTGCACAAGTCTGAAAAATATATATATATATATTTGCAAACATTGAAGTTTGTTTTTATGTTGACAAAGCATTCTGAGTAAAATATGGACAAATAGGCATCAAGGCAAAGGGATGTCCCTGTTTAATTTTTAATTCTCTTTTTTTTTCATATATTAAAAGCAAATGGATTTCTGTATGTTTTGTGTGTAGATGTATATATCTTGTACATTATTCATATTAATTCTACTGGGGGAGACACCATATGGAAAATTAGTTGATACATTTTTGTCTTTAAATTATACCAGCATGATACATTTCCTGGTGTCATAGAAGACATGATATCCCAGATAGAGCTGCACAAAATTTATATTGAAAGCTCAGCTACAGATACTTTTAGAAGAGGAGTAAGTATCAAACCTCAATTTGATAAAGGGGTTGTTCACTTCTGTGGAGGGACTGCCAAACAGCAAAAATCCGAAACAGTCTATGTCACAGAGTTCTCATGGACTGATTTTGGACTATATGCAGAAGCATACTCTGTACAGTTCTCCTCTAAATAACAGTCAAAAAGAAAGAAAAATTAAATGTGAAATGACTCATGTAATAGGACAAACTCAAGATATTTCTTTTTGTGTTATTTTTCATTTTGGGCTATTACGGATTACCCAAAAGGTCAGGAAATATATCTAATGTTTCCAGAAAAATGGAAACTAATATTTCAAAAAGCAATTCTAATTCTGCATGATGTACTCAAGTTGTAGCAATTTAAAGGTAGTTCTTTGCTTACTTTAAGGGCAAAATATATTTTATCATAAAGTATCCATTATCTGCACAGATTAATGAAATTATTGTGCTCAGATGTTCTGGTGTCAATTTTACTATTTCTAAATAATTTAAACCTTTTTTTTTAAAAAAAGTGTGAAAATTGTGGCTCTTCTTTCACTTTCAGTTTGCCTTGCATTATGCCTCTCTCTTACTGTGGCTTGTAAAATCAGAGAATTATTGAAAGACTCATGTTGAAATGGACATCAAAGATCATCTAGGTTCAACCCCCTCTTCCATGGGCAAGAGACTTCCACTATACTAGGTCGTGCAATGCCCTATCTGACCTGGCCTTGAAGATTTGGGGCTGTCACAGCCTCTCTGGGCAACGTTACATACCTCATCATCCTCAAAATAAAGTATTTCGCTCAAATATCTAATCTAAATATCTTCCAGTTTACAAAAATTTCTCTTTGTCCTATCTCTATCTGCCCATTAAAAAAGTTGTTTTCCCTCTGTTTTATAATCCTGCCTGAAGGCCAGATAGAAATCTCCTAGGACACTGTGCACACAGGCTTAGAGGTAGGAAAGAATGCAGGGGCTGCTTTGAAACCCTTGGAGAAACTGAGATAAATTAAGTCACACAGACATGAAATGGGAATGTAAGTTTTAGTTTTAGGTAAGTGAAAATGTGCCTTAAGTGCCTTAAGCAAATAAAGAGCCTAAGTAAGAAAAGCCCTAAAGCCTAGTTTAAAGTTCAGTAGCATTATCTTTTACAAAGTTAACTAAGTCCTAGACATAATGAAATCATAATGTAGCATTGGTAGCATTCCTAGATAGAGCAAATAGAACTATGTAAATAGAATTTGTGTAAGAAATTACAACCACTTTTGTGCATCAATATTAGGCCTGGATAGGTCCAAGAAGACAGTAGTAGAATCCTATTTGCATCTGATTGGGTAAAAAAAGAATAAAAATGCACTGCTTTGAGAATGCTAGAGATCACAGAGGATGCTGCTGCTGATGATGCTGGAGAGGCTGCTGCTTCTGCTTGGGACATGGGGCCTCTATGTTGGAAAGCTTTTGCATGATGGCACAAACTGTAACCCTCTGCTTTCATGAGACTGATCTAGCCATGCAAAAAATGACTTTTACAACAACCCAGCCTCTTTAGTCTTCTATGAAGCAGCTCAACATCTCCCCAAAACCTTCTCTTGCCAGGCTGAACAACCCCAACTCTCTCAGCCTCTCATCATAGCTATGTTCCATCCCTCTCACCAACTTCATGACTCTCCACCAGTCCTGCTCTAACAATTTCACATTTTTCTTTTGCTAGAAAAAAACAGACCTGAGCACAATACTTCAGGAGGAGTCTCATAAGGGCCGAGCAGAGGGGCAGAATCTCCTTCATCAACTGCCCATGGTGCTTTGGATGTAGCTCAGGTCACACTTGGTTTTCCAGGCTGGGAGTGCCCATGGCTGGCTCATATCCTGCTTTTCACCCACAAGAAACCCTAAGACCTTCTCTGTAGGGCTGTTTTAAATGTCTTCTCTCACTCTGTGCTGATTTCTGGGATTGCCACAACCCAACTGCACGATCTGGCACTCAGATTTGTTGAACTTCATGAGGTTCACACCCACCTCTCAAACCTATCCAGATTATCTCTGATTGGCATCCTTCTCTCCTACATTATCTGCTCATAAACCTTTCATTTTCTGTGGAAATCAGGAAATTGCCCATGGAAGCACATTATGAATAAAACCAAAAATTTCTCAAGGAGTTGACTCTGCTCATAAACCTTTCATTTTCTGTGGAAATCAGGAAATTGCCCATGGAAGCACATTATGAATAAAACCAAAAATTTCTCAAGGAGTTGACTACCCAGAATTTTCTTCTTCTATGCTCTAATAATCCAAAGTATTTCAAGTAACAAACTAAGAAATAAACAGAAACACTTGTATTATTCAAATACAAAAAAAAAATCCCTGCCATCTTGCTCTTACTGTGCATAAATTAGCATAAACTCTTGCCATATTATTTGTAATATATAAGATAGAAAATTCTACCCAGCAATAAAATTAGTGATAGGATGCCCCCCTTTTATCCAAGGAAAAAGATATAGCACATTATATTAAAAGTATATTATAATATTATAAGTATATTCTTACCCCAACTAATGATTTTGGGAGAGATATAATAGAATCCTATTTTTTTCCTTTTGGAAATTGAAAAGTCTTTTAACTATTGCAGCAAACTTCTTCAGTCAAAGGTTTTCCAGTTATTGCAAAAGTTTTTAGTACTCTTCTTGTGGACTCCTTCATGTGTTCAGAACAGAAACCAAACCAGAAGAATATAATGCATAAACCAAAACCAAGCTGGCTGAATTGCTGAGATTTGTTTAAGCATTAACACGGAAAACATGAGTGGGGGGATGCCAAGTCATCTGTCAGTCTTCATTTTCTCTAGTACTTCCTAGGATGTCCTGGCCTTCCTTCTCTCAAATAACTTTCTATAGAGCATGCAAATTTGTGGTTGTGTTTGTATTTCTAGTTCTTACTGATCTCCTTCTGACTGGTATATACTCATCCTGTAGTGTAATGCCAAAATCAAGATGTACATACCAAATGAGCCTTCACTACACTCAGTTGCCATAGAACCCTAACAGTACTTCACGTTTCATACATGTTTTGACAGCTTTCATATGAAAATTATATATTAAATTAATTTCAGGTTTTTTTCTCCATTAAACAATAACACAGCTGTTCATGTTCAGGCTGTGATGTCTTCTAATTTCCAGGTTAGCTTTTGTATAACTAAGTCCAAACCGTGCTAGCTGATTGCTGTTCAATTGACTTTATTAGTGCTCATAAAACTACATAACTGTACTTATTTCAGACTATTTTTTTAACTTTTCAATGTGATTATAAAATTAGTTTGTTCTGCAAGTAGTTATATCCAGCATAGTATGTCTGCAAATATAATATAGGAATACCATACTTTATTGCCTATTTTGTTATTAAAAAATTAATATAGGCCCAGATTAAGAACCTGTGCCTAGTGAATCCTTACTCTATTTAGCCTTGTACTTTAAAAAACTAAAGAAAACTAAACACTGGGGTTTTGAATCTAGTTCTTCCCTTACCTTACACTGTAGCTTATATTTTGTCATCATAATAACTAATGAAACCCATGAACAATGCTAGACTTTCCATTGACTGCTGCAGAAACTTTCTTAGTACTTCTTAGTGTTTATATTGAAATTGTAATTTCAGTTACGTAGACTACTGTAACCCTAGTGTTTGGTACCCTACTCTAGAATATTCTTTCTCATCTTACAGAAAATCATGTGAGACCATAAAAAATTAAGATTAGTAATCTATAATTCATAATCCACTTTAGTATTTTTCTTAAGATATGCACTATTAATTTAATTTATATTGTAAATGAGGTATGTTTGGGCAGAACTACCTTCCTTGTCTTATCAGTGGAGAGGGATATTATGTCAGGCAGAAA
Organism: Progne subis subis; assembly: GCA_022316685.1. Classification (NCBI taxonomy): domain Eukaryota; kingdom Metazoa; phylum Chordata; class Aves; order Passeriformes; family Hirundinidae; genus Progne; species Progne subis. The sequence continues at coordinate 154,410 of JAKJHU010000992.1, read as the reverse complement.
CCTTGGACCATCTGGGTTAGGTAGCTGAACTTAATTTATGAGGGAACATTCTCTTTTCCCCCTTATTTTCCTACATTTTACTTCACTTCATTACCTTTTCCTAATTTCCAGGTTCCTAGCCAGCCTCAAAGGTAATTAGAAGTTGCCACAGGCATTATTCCACATAATCTGGGGAGAATTTCATTAGACACAGGTAGATGGGGAATGTTGGAGTCCAGGGCATTCCTTTGACTGCCCTGGAGGGTCAGAGACCTGGACAGGGGGGTCTGGGACCCTGGCCCAGAGCTCAGAGGGACACTGGCTTTGATCTCAGTCCGTGGGAGAGGCTTCCAACACTGAGAGATGAATTACAGGCCACAAGAGTGTGAAAAATAGTAGTTTAGCTTATCACAGGGTGAAAAAACAGTAAATCAAGGTTTCTAGCATTGAAGTGAATGGGGGCAAGATGGAGGATTTGGGGCGTTGTCTCCTGCTTCTTCTTTCTTCTTCCCTCACTCCATTTCAGCAGTGATGTCGGCACAAAGTAGTTTAAGGAGATTGGGTCAAAGCAGAGATGACCTGTTTAGTATAAGTGATAGGTATTGGCAAGTAATGATAAATAAAGAATACGTAGCAATTAGTATAAAAGATAACGACAGCCCAGTTCAGGGGGAGTCGTCAGATGTCCAGGCAGCTGCAAACATCTTTGTTGGGCACTGAGAAAATTGTAAGATAAGAAAGAATAAATGAAGCATGCAGCCTTGAAAAATCAGAACCTGAAGACTCCATCTCTTTCTTGCGTTTGGCTCAGAGCTTTGCAGAGGGCAAAAAGACTCTAGAACCACCTGAATGTCGGGGAAAGCCCATGACAGGGGAACAGTGAAAATCTTCTGTTTTCCTTCTTACTGCCTTCTGTCATTGATAATTAATTGTCTGATTAAAGTTAACCTTTACAGTGAAAACTGAAACAAAAGAGGGCATTAAACATGTCAGACTTCTCAACATTGTTTGTCATCAGCCTCCAGAATCTATATGGCATGGACAGATTCTTTGCTTGGGTTTCCTCCTAATCTAATTGTAAAATGGTTTGTTCTTGTCCTTTATGTCCCCTGCTAGTTGTATCGCATTTTGAGGCTTGACCTTTCTAATGCTGGGCCTATGTTCTTCTGTTTTTTTTCTGCTTGTCTTTAAATATTTACTGGTTTTGCTACTCTCTTGGTGCTTCTTACTTGACTGTGAGGACACTGAACAGCTTACTGGGGAAATTTGCTACACTTTCTATATTCTTTTGCCTTAGGAAAATTTACATTTAATTCTGAATATAGAGACATTTTTTTAACACCTGCCAACCTCTCCTAAGGAATGATTGTCTTTTTTCTTCTTCCTTTTTTTTCACCTTCATGTCTCTTGAGGTCCTTCCTAAAGGTTCTCCTGTTTTAAGGTCTAATTTTAATTAGTCAATCTAGACTCATTTCTGGCTTTTGACTTAATAAATGCTGGGAAAAATCACACTTGGTGAAAATCTTCCCTCAGTCTTTTTCTCCATATTTCTTCTGCTCCAGAGAACACATACAAAAATGCTTCTGGCCTATTCACATCTGTGTTTCCCAACAAATATATAAGTAAGTTTCACTATTAAAACCACTCACTATACTTCCAATGTTTTTCATAGTTATTAGGCTTCTACTTTTAGATTAATTAGTAATAAACAGTTCCTTATTTGGTGGCCTGCAGCAGACATTCTGAAATGTTGTTCTTTGCTTTAATCATCACACAGAGATTATTAATACTCATTATACTGCCCTGTTTGTTCCTCCTGAATGCTTGGTTCTCCATTCCTCACTTACAACCTGCTAAAGAGAAAGCTGTTAAGTAGGGACTATTAAAAGTTATTACTTATACACTTGATGGCTATATTCTTATAGATATAACATATTCAGCTTCTGGACCTTTTCTGTTTGTGTTACAGTTTATCAGTGTTGGGGGTTAGAATTGCTTCTTTTTTTACTTATAGAATTCTTTCCCTTAAGTTGCTAGGAAAGTAACTACTGGGTACTTCTGGTTACTTAAGCAAACCAAAAACAAGTGGCCAGAGAAGAGGAGTGTAGCACCTGTCTACACTTCTTTTGTGTCTGGGAGTTTTCTCTTGGAGTGGGGAGACACTGAGAGTTTTGAGGGCAGGAAAAAAGGATGAAGCTCTCTCTCTCTCTCTCTCTCTCTCTCTCTCTCTCTCTCTCTCTCTCTCGGCATCAGAAGAAGGATGGCCATGCTATTGCTTACTGTGGGGGTTCACGGTCACCACTGAAGTCCAGTCCCACCTGGGGATCTGCCACCCTTTGCTCATGTGTCCAGTAGTTTGGAGCTCGCCTTTTCCTGCCTTGCTGGAGTGTGGCCGCTGCTTCTTGGGCACTGCCTTGGTCTTTGCTACGCTGTAGCCCTGCACTGCCCTGTCCTGCCGGGACATTCCGCAGCTCCAGCTACCACCGGGGAGCTTCTGGCTCATCTCATCCACCAACCCAAGACTTTTGCTCATTCCTGCCGTTCCAGCTTGGTGCTCCTCAGGGTCCTGCAGGGGCACAGGGATCAGACTGCCCCAGGGTTTTGCGAAGCAAAACCTCTCCTCTGTCCCTTCCCATCTTGGCTGAGAAGGTCACGAAGTTCCTGATTCTGTTTATTATTAATGCTGTAGTTGTTGTTTTGTTTCCTTGTTACACACACTAGTAAAGAACTGTTATTCCTATCCCTGTTCCTTTGCCTGAGACCTCCCTTAATTTCAAAATTATTATAATTCTGAGAGAAGTGGTTTGCATTCTCCATTCCAAGGGAGGCCCCAGCTTTCCCTGGTGGACACCTGTCTTTCAAACTAAGACAATCAGTTAATGATACTGCATCTCAGACAATGGGAATAGGAATAAATCATCACCCCAGTGCAGGATGACTGCAGCTGAATGCATTTCTTGGTCATTTTCTTTTCCTTTATCTAACTTACTGTGCTTTACTCTTCTCTTAGAGTCTTCAGATTCTAAAAAACTTTATTAAGGTGTCTATAGCAATTCAGCTATTTTCTTCTCTGTCACGTTATTTAACTTTTTGACCATGTTTCTCTTCATGTAATAATTCCTTTTGATATAAAAGCAGAATTCTAAATTAAGTATCTGACATTTAAAATCTCTGAAAGCACATTACTGAAACATCTGAAAATTCCATGCTGTTTGTTTGGGATATATGATATATGAAGCACAGTAATCAGTTTCACCACAGTAACTATTATACAAAAGATAATAGATAGTCATTACTGAGTAGCAATAATGGTGGTAGTGACTGGATGAAAGCATTCAGAGACTTAAATAACTGAGAAATGAGTTAGCACTTGTCAGACAGACTGCAGTACCACTGAGTCCTGAGTAGCTGATACAATTTTAAGTTTAGAACTGTTATTAGTAGGTGTAGTCTTGTAACATCATGGTAAATTTGACTGAAGTCTTTCAAACACAGAAAAATGAAGCAGAACTCCACAGCCTGGAAGTTAACATCATGCAAAAGCTTCCCTTTCCCTTTCCCTTTCCCTTTCCCTTTCCCTTTCCCTTTCCCTTTCCCTTTCCCTTTCCCTTTCCCTTTCCCTTTCCCTTTCCCTTTCCCTTTCCCTTTCCCTTTCCCTTTCCCTTTCCCTTTCCTTTTCCCTTTCCCTTTCCCTTTCCCTTTCCCTTTCCCTTCTCCTTCCCCCATTTTAGAAAGATTATTTGGATGAAACTTGCCTACACTGGATTTCAAGATAAAGAGAAGACTAGGTTTTATTTATTTTTAGGTATGTCATGAAACATTAGTAGTCTGACTTAAAATTCAACTACAATTTGCCATAGAATTCTCCCCTAAACTGCACTTAAGATATCAGATTGTGAGAACTTTATGCTTTCTTTTCTGTTTTTCTTTGGAATCCTAAAATATGGACTCCCAGGACCTAATGATGGACTGCATATTCTTGCACAAGCTGTAGACAGCAGGTCCCTAGAGAAAGCGGATTCTTAAAAATGCCATTTGCACCCCATTATTGTTTTCCTAGTTTGAAAGAACTGAGCAGCTATCAGCCTGGGGAAACTTAACTGCTTCCTCTATTGTCATGATTAGACACGACCAGAATTCAGAAACAGACCATAATTTAGACATTAGTTCAGTGATTTACAAACATTCTGTCATGAAAAGGATTGGGATTTTGATAATAGAATTTCAAGATTAGAAACATAAAGCCCTCTATAAGGGGAAAACAAACACTACTTTAAAAAACTTAGAAGACTTCAATATCTAAAATTTTCTCATATTCTCTTTCACGTCTTACTACAATTTATTAGTTTCTTTAAATACTGCAATGAGATGCAACAAAATTTTTACTAAGAATATTTAAAAAAGAAAAAAAATCTCTTTTTGCAATACTGCAGTCTTCCTAGTTGACACATCTACCTGAACTTTTAATATGCATTTGAAATTAATTTGGAGAACAGAAAACACAAGGAAGTGTTACTTGCTTATAAAAATGTGTTGTTATACACTGAAGCCACTTTAAACACTGCAGGAGGCATTAATGTCTTGCAATCATTACAGTGATACTGAAAGCGTAAGACAACTATTAGGGAGAGAAATTGCTGGGTCCATCATAAAATGAAATTATGATATTATTATAGTCTGTTGCCAATAAAAGAAAGAATACACCAAAACCAGAAAGAGTCTTTTATTTCCTGTGTAATTGGAAATGCAAAATAGATTGTTTTGCAATAACTTTATATTTTCCCAAATGAATGAACAGAGTCCTTCATTCTGGAAAATCAAGTGAGTTTTATATTCTACATTGATTTCTGAATAACAAAGGCAGAAAGGCTGAATTTACTTTTGTGACTCTGATACAAACATCTAGAATAACATTGTGAACTTCAGAATTCCTTGTTAGTTTTCATCATAAAACTGTTTAACTTCTATGCAATTAAGAGCACACAGAGGGATAATTGGAAAAATGAATGATGACTGGAAAAAATAATGAATTTTTTGAAATATCATATCTGTTGCTAAAATATTTCACAGTTAACTATTTTTTAACATCCCTGGGTAAATTTCTTTAGTAATTCAAAAGGGAGGAGACATAGCATGGTAATTATATAACATGCACAAATCTACAAATCAATATATCAAATTATATTGGATCAAAAATTTGCATATGTAGTCAAATATCTTAAGTAAGTACTAGAAACTACACAGTAAAAATAAGTTTATTATAGCAGAAAGCCATAGAAAAAATTAAACTTTTTTTTCCAGTGCTCATGATTTACTTAAACACTGATGTTTCTTAGTCCTCACTCATTTTTATTTCAAGTGTTTCTAACAGATATATAGAATTTTTTTTTGCATTAATAAATCTACAGGTGTTTAACCTTCTAAATAATACTGAGTTGTTTGCCTAGGTGATATATTTTGTTGGAAATGGTTCACACATGAAATACTGAATCCTGGACTATTTTAATCATACTGATATAATTTCCTAGGCCTTAAGGTTTTATATATATATCATATAAAGCAGTATTTTGGATATTGTTAGAAAGAAAATACTAAAAAGATAAAAGTAACAATTATTCTAGGAAGTTTCATTTATAATAAGAAAATGCCTTAGGAACTGTTTCCACATGGAAATATATTATAAACATATTTATGTAACTGTATTGTGGTAGTTACCTTGAAAGAGCTTCTCATCAAGATATCCTTGAAATGAAAGTACGTTTTCCAAGTTATGGAAATGTACCTTCCACCTGGACAAATAGTTGTGCATTCATCCTGGAAAAGTTCTTAATTTTTACTTACATCTCAGTTATAAAAGTTATTAGGACAAAATTGATGTTAATGGCAAGATTGTATATTTGTAACATTTATATATGCTTCTGTTTTCACAATTTAAAATATTTTTTAGGTCTTTATAGCAGCACTTCCTACTTAATTTTAAAAATCCAAAGTGCTATCTGAAGGACTAAATGTGAAGTGTCTAGGCATGTGAAAACAAATACCTGATCATATCTGACCCAATCTACCTCTTCTTGCTCAAGGACACAGAAGTCAGTGAAAGATTTTCTGAGCATACCTAAGTTTGAAAGGATTTTTTCCAACATGATATATTAAGCTTGGGCATGTTTCATGGTTAAATAGATCAATATGCAAAAATAAAATATTTTATAACAGAAGTTATGATTCTTGTCAGGAAAGTGGGGTACTGTCAAAATTCAAATCCTAAATGACATGTGGAACCGAGTTACAAAATTTGATGTGGCAGGAGTTTTATGTATGCATCAGTATAATGAAAAACACTTATTGGGAAAACGTCATGTACTTACAGCTTGCTCTTCATACTACATCTAATCTTATTTGTACAAGAATGTGAAAAAATCCACTCACAATAAAGATGATCTTCTCTGTTGTTAAGCTGTGACACTAATCTCTGCAACTCAGGGTTGATATAGAAATGCAGAATGGCTTTAGATACAAGTATACAAAAATAATTGGTCAAATTACCAAGTGCGTTTGAAGATGTTTCTGTTCTTTTAATATTGCAGTGGAAGAATACTACAGATAAAGGTGAAGTATATAATGGGATCAATGAACGGTGTCTCTCAAATAAGTCATGAGTTTGAAATATTTCAATTTGTTCTTCATTGCTCTTTCCATGTTTTTAAAAACAGAGATAAGTGATTTTCTTTTCTATCTTATGTTTCTATACATAAAAGAGTATTGTTTACTTTGTTGTTGTTCATTAAAGTAAATTGAGTTCTCATTTCATTTGTTGTCACAGAGACTATTTTCTCAAGAGGGGATGAAAAATACTACAAAAGTTTTATTGATATTGGCTCCTTCAAAAAAATTAGGAAAAATAAAAATTAAGAGTTAAAACACAGATCTTTTGCATAAGGATGAGAATCTTTTTTTAACTTAAAAGTAGTGGTACTCTGAGATAGCTTTTATAATCTTAAGTACTTAGGGGTTAAAAAATAATACACTGCATCTCCAAGTCGACAGAATCTGACATTTGTCACTCATCAATGGTGAAAAAGTTCAGAAGTTATTCTGAATAAGATAGTCTTGGCTATATTATGAGGCGTGTTAACTGTCAGCCAAAAGTCCTTAATAGAATAATAGTTATATGATAATGTAACTGTCTAATTCAAAGACATTAATTTGAAATAGCAAACTTTAAAAAAATTTATGCATATTTTACTCATTCAGTTCTAATAGTTTGTTCTCAAATGAAGGAAATCACAGAGGAAAAGTGGTGTGTTTTCCCTGTGAAGAGAAGACAAAAGAAGTACAAATAAACATGTGCCTTCTTTTATTCAACTTATTTTTAATTATAAATAGGTAGGAATCAGGAGAGACAAAGAAAGACAAATACAAGCAAAAAGAGAACAAAGTCAAAGGCAGGGCTAGTACTTTGAGATTACTGCACAGCATAAGATGGGAAGTTTATAGATATGCATATAATGAAAGCAGCAAATAGTTTTCAGAAAAAATTTACAGCGTGATACAAAAAACCATGATAACCATTCTACCACAGAAGTGGTAGAATGTCCCTATTATGACAATTAGACAAATTAGCAGAGACTAGTAATAAAATAGTAAACGCAAATAGAAGTTGATTTTGACTTAATCCACTAGTTGTGGGCAACGTACATGGCTTGCTACAAAATGCTACAAATGAAGAGCTGTTATAGAAGTGCTCCAAATACCTGAAATCCTAGAATCTTATGATATCTTGAGCTGGAAAGGGCACACAAGGGTCATTTAGTCTTACTCCTGGCCCTGCACAGGACACCCCAAGAATCCCACCATGTACCTGAAGACCGTTGTCCAAAATTTGAACTCTGTCAGGCTTGGTGCTGTGACCACTTCCCTGGGGAGCTTGTTCCAGTGTCCAACCACCCTCTGGATATCCAGTCTAAACTTCTCCAGACACAGCTTCATGCTGTGCCCTTGGGTTCTATTGTTGGCCACCAGAGAGGTTGGTGCCTCCCCCTTGTGATTTGTTAAAACTTCATACATTTGGTAATTATCCAGCCCTTTAATTCTTTGAGGTCTTTCTGCAGGGTCTCATTGAGAGACTCAACAGCTCCTCCCAATTTAGTATTATCAGCAAACATTATACTTTCAACTCCTTCGTCTAAATCATTTATGAAGACATTAAAGACCAGCCAACCAAATTCAAGATGCATCAGTGAAAAAAATTAAGAAGGAATAATGTTGAGCTGTGAAAAAAAGAGCTCCTTGAAAAAATGGTTAAAATAAGTGAAAACACACAGCAAAAAACAGTTAATTACTTGCAAATGCTAAAATGGCAACATTATATTTTACAGGCAATAGGGATTAGATATATTAAAAAAAAAAAAAAAAATAAAACAATTCCACCTCAAAAGAATCATGATTTAGAAATATAGTAAAAACTATTAGAAAATCTTCAAAAAATTGTAGTAATTTTCAAAGGAAAAAGACCATTTGATTTGGCAAGTCAAATTTTAAACTATGTTTAACATAATGAAAGTTGAAAATGTTGGGCAACTTGGTAAACCATGAAGATTAGTGATGAAATCTTTTTAACACAGTGGAGTCCAGAAGCTTGCCAAAGACTATGGACATTAAATACAGCCAATGAAATTTTTTACCTAAAAGTTAAGAGAATTTTTTGTTTCACTGATTAGTTTGAAGGATATTTAGGAATTCCAATGCTGCAGCATTTTATTATAGGATTTGAGTTGGAAAGGATTTTTGCAAAGTTAGTAGAAGAGGATTTAGAACAAGACCTTAGAAGGAGGAAGAACAAACTGCTGTCTTACGATATTTACTTAAAATTTGTAAAATAATCACATTTGATTTCATTAAAATCTATGAAATCAGGGAATGTTCTAACAGAGCTATTAGCATTAAAAAAAAAGAACAAACACATTGTCTTAAAAAAAAAACCCTCAGAAACCCATATGAGTTCCTGCAAAATTTAGGAAAAGGAACACTTCATCAAGTCTGCATGCTGTACCAGAGAAATTAGTAAAAAAAAATATGATGAAGAATACCATTTGTAGACATTGAGGTAAAAATAATGGGGAAGAATCAGTATAGCAGTTTCATGGGGAAGCTGTGGCCAGCCTTCAGAGGAATCAATGAAAATTCAGAGGTGTTGTGCTGGACCTTGTTGTCACAGAGAGCCAGGGCTGGTGGGGAATTGTCGTGATTTGACACTGGCCCAATGCCAGGCACCCATGAAAGCCACTTCCTCACCCTCCCATGCCACAGCTGGGCAGAGGAGAGAAAAATTAACAAAAGGTTCATGAGGTGACATAAGGACCAGGAGAAAACACTCCAGGGGCAAAACAGGCTCAGTTTAGAGGTACAAGTGAATTTATTACCAACAGTGTGAGAGGAGAATAATGAGAAGTAAAATAAGCCCTTAAAAACACCTTTTTCCCTCCAACCCCTCCTTCCTTCCCACTGACAATACAGGGAGACAGGGCATAGGGGTTTTGGTGATCACAAAGATTTCCTTCCACTGCTCTGGGAGAGGAGTCCTTCCCCTGTGAGGCTGTGGGATCCTTCCCATAGGAGACAGCTCTCTGTGAACTTCCTCAGCATGGGTCCACTCTCATGAGCAGTGGTCCTGCCAAAACTGCTGCAACGTGAGTCCCTCCCACGGGCAGACAATGCTCCCAAAACTACTGTGGTGTAGTTGTCTCTTTCCTTGGAGTGCAGTTGTCCAAGGACAAGCTGCTCCAGCCTGGAAGCAAGGGCCCCCTCCCTCTTCCAGGTCTCCCACTGGACCACAGCCTCCTCCAGACCTCCACCTGCTCCAGCGTGGACACCTCCTCCACAGGCTGTGTGTGGATCTCTGCATTCCTCACAGATCCCCAAGGGCTGCAGGGGCACAGCTGCTTCACCATGGTCTCACCATGGCCTGCAGAGGAACCATGGCTCTGGTGCCTGGAGCACCTCCTGCCCCTCCTCCATTGACCTTGGTGTCTCCTTGTTGTTTCCTTCATATGTTCTCACCTCCTCCGCTGGCTAAAAATAGCTGCACCGTGCCCCTCTTTGATTTGTTTTTCTTCTTAAATATCACAGAGGTGTGATAACCAACCTCTCACATTGGTCCAGTTTTGGCCAGCAGCATGTCCATCTTCAGAGCCATGAGGATTGGCTCAGCTGGACATGGTGGAAGCTCCTGGCAGCTTCTCGCAGAAGCCGCCTCTGTGGCCCCCTCCTACCAAAAACCAGGCCAAGCAAAACAGAGGAAAGTAAACCTCCAGGTCTGTTGTGAGTGCATTGACTATGAAATAGTGGAGTTAAAGATCCTGAGGACAGAGAGAAGGAGGGTAAACAGGAGTCTCACTACCCTGAACAAAACAGGAGAACAATCCTGGATGGGGCCTTGAGCCACCTTTCTAGTAGAAAGTGTTCCTATCCGTGGCAGAGGGCAGGAAATGGATGATCTTTAATATTGTTTCCACCTCAAACTTTTCTATGATTCTATGAACACTTAGAAATCTGGCTGATAAAATGAACTTTCTAAAAATATCCTCAAATTGTCTCATGACAAAAGCTCCACTAACGTGCTTGAACCAGAAGGGCGATGCTTTTCTAATTAAATAGCTAGCCAAAAATTAGGAAATGTCATGTATGTTGGTATGGAGTCAGGATCAAGAATTATGAAAAATATGACATGACTCTAAAAGACTGTGAGCCTGTAGATAGACATTCCCAGACAAAACCTTGAAAATTGATGTGAGTACATGTAGCTGTGCAGGTGTAAATATGATCCTTGTTAAAGATATTAACATAGATAGGGATAGAGTTATCCCAAGTATTGTCTGCTCTTGAAGTCACTGCCTCCAAGGGACAACCTGTTCAAGGGACCAGATATCACAGTGAGAGGGATGCATTAGTGGTTGGCTGCTCAAGCCTTTTCCCTCATGAAATCCTCTTTGTGTCCTATAATCAGGTGATTTTGTTGGTTATAATGAGGCTGGTAGAAGATTGTGACAAAACAGCTAGTCCTGTGCAGCAAGTAAAGATTGTCAAAGAAACGCAGGGCATTTCTTAGCAATTTAAAGAAGAGGTGTGTTTAAATATTTCACACTAAATTGATGAGCTAACCTGACAACAAAGTGAAATTTCAGTGGATGTTTTATAATTGAAATTTAGCCTAGGCCATCAGGGATAAAACAAATGCAACCTCCTAACTAACTTCTAGACTGGGTTTATAGCTCATATAAAAACTTAACAAAGAAGTTTCTGTTAAAACTTTGTCAGTATTGAATAAATAAAAATTAGTTTCTGCTGACAAATTCTGAAATGTGTGGAAGCTTTTTTGCTTAATATCATTAATAAGCCATGTCATATTCTTTCAAATGTCCTGACAGGAATTATAGCTATCATATTATTCAGCCTACACTAACAAGGTTCATATTATGAGGTGTTGTACTACAGTTATACAGGACATTTCATGGACAAGTAGAGCATATGTTGACGAGATTAATACTTTTTGCTTATAAAAAGACACCGTCATGATCCGCTAATACACGTGAGGGTCATGATGGTTCGTTTAGTGATCTCAGAGCACAAAAGACACAACAGGGGACAACAACAACAGTTTACTCAACAACAATGCACTTTTATTTAGTGCAATCACAGTATACGATAGAGGGAGAGGAAGAAAGAGAGAGAGAAAGAGAGAGAGAGAGAGATAGATAGGGGATTAGAGCTACCAACAAAGAAGAACGGAGTCCTTGTGGTGATGCCAATAGACATGTCTTCCCGTGGGGTGATCACAAAATGGGGTTAACTCAAGGGGTCCCTTTTATAGTCCTTTTCAAAATGAGAGGCAACTGGCCAAAAGGTGGGGTGATGTGATGTGATGAGTCTGTTGCTCTGGGAACAGTACAGCAGTTGGGCCTGTTTCAGCCCAGGCTGGTCCAGGCTCAGTTGCTGGTTTAGACAACAAGCACCAACTTACTCATGTCCATTGTTCTTGCACTCTGGTTCCCATGGGCAAAGCATACCAGTCTTTGGTCCAGTGAGCACACATGTGCAGGCAAAACCTGGCAGACATCCCACCTCAGCCAGGCCAGATCTCATGTGTTGGGGTTTCGGGGTTTCAATCTCTGTCCTTGGCAACGATTGTGAGGCAGATGAGGGATCTTCGGACCATCTCTTACAGACACATAACCTATCAAAATGTTTTAGGATATGCCCAGTTAAGGGCTAGCAAAAGGAATTGTGCGAAACAGAGTAGCCTGAAGGCTTTCACAATGGGGAGGAAAAGATCTGGAAGTTCTGCTAGGGAAAATGGGTGAAGCAAGTGGAAAAGACAGTGAAGTAACCTGGAGAGGCTGAAGTCTGCCATTTCTGCTGTCTTTCAAAAGGGAGAGCACAAATTCCTTGCCCCAGAGAAAAGAGCCAACCCCTCCCTCAGTCGTGGTCGGATGCTTTGAGAAAATCACAACAGACTCATACAAGTAAGAAATTGCAATTGTCTGTTTGACTACCTCCATACTCTAGCATGAGATGGATGGGGCAGTTTCTTTATCTATATGTGGCCATGTCAAATATTTTTCAAAATATGGCAACATTAGGAAAACTCCAGTTTAACCCATTTAAATTAGATATCAACTTGATTAATGCCAACACCTGAAACAGACAAAAATAATTTACAGCTTTAGCAGTCTTTACATCAAAAAATGGGAATTTTTGACATAAATCATCTCATAAGGAACATATTACATAAAGTGTTCAGCAAAATATAAATGACAAAACACAAGAAGGTTCTTTGAAACAAAATATATTTTATTTACCAAAATATTATAATCTGAAAGTAGTTGTGCAGAAAAATAGTGGGAAATTGCAATAGCCTTCCTCATCAGTAGTACTTGACTAAATTAAAAAAAAAAATAAAAAAACCAAACAGTTGTGTGTGAACTGGATAAGAGATACTGGTCTGTATATGATTCTGGATCATAGAGGTATTTACAAGTTACTTATTAGTGGACTATCTTCAAGTGTTGTGGTTGTGTGTACACTGTTAAATAACACCTGGGAATGCTTTGGGCTCTGGAACTTGCATATTTATTCTATTGGGTGGGCTAAAAGAAAAAATGGAAGCTGTTGAAATCAAAGCCTAAACATGGAGGTAGAGATAATATATACTTGAAAGAGTGTGAATTAAAAAGACAATCCCAAACTTAAATTTGTGTGCTTCAGGCTTGTACTTTAGCGAAGAACTTAGAGCTGTTGCATAAAAATGAATATTGTAAGGAAAATTCTAAGACCTGGATGAATATGGAAAATTTCTATTCAATCTATGAAGGTGCAATTTCAGTAAAGATTTATCTTGCTAGTATGGAAATGCAGAAATGTATGGGAGATGTGCTATATGATTGTACAATGTTAAGATTGTGGCATTACTTATATTTTTGATTCCTATCTCAGCAGATAAACATTTTTAATTTAAAGGACAGAAGAAGACACTAACTCTAAATCATACAGATTCTATCTCAAGGAGACAATCCTTATTTTTATTTTAAGCCTTTCATTCCTTATTTGTGGTAATAAATATTTTCTATTCAGCTATGTGTGGTGTTGTTTTTTTTTTTTTTTTTTTTTTTTTTTTTTACACATCTATTTATCTCTTGAATTTATGATTGGTTTTCAAAGTTTTGATAAATGTTTATTCTGGTAAAGAGGATAATTCCCATACCTCAGTATTGTTCTAATGTGTATGAGATTGTTCAGAAGAGAATGTGTCAAGCAAGAATATGAATATTGATAGATAGACAGCAAAGGAGAGAAAAATAGTAAATTCTGTTCTACCACAACACATTGGTCTTTTGGTTGTTCATTCATTAATATTATTCCTCATTTACAGTTGTGTGAAATATGTATCAGGCTTTGTGTGCCTTTACTTCAACAGCGTCTTGTTTCTTCACAAAAATCTGTGTTGTGATCTAAAAAACTAAACCCGGTGAAATTTACTTGTGTGTGCCATGCCATATGAGACTGATCTAATTATTTTTTATGGTTCCGTGGGAAGAAGTAAAAAAATCTAAAAAGATGAATTTGCTGAAGTTTGTGTCACTTTACAAGTTGGATTTTCTATAAACTATAGTTCCAGGTTTTACTAAAAACTAGATGAGAAATACAGATTTAAAAAGAGCTTCAACTAAATGCAAAAGGCAATTTTAAAATAGAATGAAAAAGTACTTATTACCTTTATGAATTCCAAGTAACTTCAGAAAAACATATTTTCTAAAAGAAGAAAAAGCTTTAGCAATATCTTTAGTTAAATATAAAAGCCTTTAGCAAGACCAAAGACTGCATCAGAAATGGAATTATTGCCTTAAGGAGGCACATTTCTAATTAAGTGTCACCTAGAATACTTTCTGTTGGTGTTTCTCATGATAGAGGTTGTATAGAAATGTGTACTGCTGCATTAAAAATACAGTTAAGGAACAATCTATTTGTATTTTAAGGCATGAAAGTATTCTGGTCAGAAATCTGTAGATGTATTTATCTGCTGTAACAATTACTGAGTAGCAGCAGAATGAATTTAGAATATAATTATTATATTTATCTAACCTATTAAGGATACAGTGGAATACTGTTCACATGTTAGGTCAGTAGTTAAAGGACATGTCCATCTGACTTCACTGAAAAATTCACAGAAGAGTGAATTTCTTTGTTCCTATAATAATTGATTACTGCGTTTTATTTTAATGTGGAGTGTTTTCCTCCCTATGATAGAGGGGAGGAAAACATTCCACATTATTCAGTGAGTTCATTTAATAGGCTTTCTTTAAAACTCTTGATTTTAAAGGTAATTTGTTGATGATCCCTTTCTCTCTCTCTCTCTCTCTCTCTCTCTCTCTCTCTCTCTCTCTCTCTTTTTTAATATATATTTAAATATATACTCTGCATTTATTTTCAGTGTTCCAAGCTTATTATCTTGTACAAAGCTTAAAAATTTCAGCTGGTTCAATTAACCTCTTTAACCAAACAGCTTTCACTACTCTACTCAATTGGTCCATATTGCAGAAGAGCACAGTGGAACTAAGAATGCTTTCTTGCCTGACCATGCCAAATGCTGTATATGATTCATAAACTATATGAGCTGAATACGTGGGTTTATAAAAGGAGGAACATCAAGTGAATAGCTGGTCCTCCCTGTAAACTGCTTTGGATAAATATTGTATCAGCCAGTTAATGAGAATTCAGCTATTAAATAAAGAATTTTCAGTTCCTTTTTCATTTCCCAGTTGATAGCCAGGATTGTAACAGGATAATGCTCCTGCAGGGTGGGGGGATTAGCTTTGGCCCAAATACCAAGATCATTTTTCAAGGATTTTAGGATGGCTTTTAATGTAGGAAGCTCCAGTTCAGTGGTTCACAGCCTCCCCTGGGAAAGGTGCCCTGGACTCTGGACAGGTAAGGTAGCTGTGCATTTTCTTCAGGCCACAGTTTACTGGCTTTGCCCAGTCTGATAACTTGGTGATGTGTTTAGTATTTTAGGAGTGTGTTTTACATGAATATAAGGTAATTCGAGGTGAATTGCTGAAACAAAAATCACTAACATAATCCCCAGGAAAGGAGAAGTCATTAATTCATAGTCCCTAGTAAATGGAAATGTTCAAATTTTCCAAGCCAATAAATGTTATTAGATCAAGTTTCAAAACATCTGAAATAGGTATGAATGTAAATTAAGTTTTAAACAACCACTAACCATTCCAATTCTTATTGTAGAGGAAAGTAACATGGGATTGCAAATTAGCCCTAGGAAAAATTAGTCCTTCTTCAAATAATGTAGTGTAAATACAAGTATTTTTAAAAATTTGAACACAGAAGTCTGGATATTGTGAAAGGAAATTAAATGAAACAAAAATCTACACAAGCTGCTTCTGCTGTGAAACCCTGAAAGATCTCTTGGATACTGTCTCCTTTGAGACCTTATTCTCTTTAATAGGTTCTATGTTACATAAAGTGATTAAATCCATGAGAATATATAACCTCATTGACAACTTCTACTTTAATTTTACATCCCAAGTTTAATGTATGAACCAACAGTCTATATGAACATGTGCAAAGTCTGCCAATCCATCTTAGTGAGTCTAAATGTAGCTGTAATTTGGATACAGAATATATAATCAGAGGAAAACATAATTGTGTAGATTATGTACCTAAATACAATACCATTTCATATTTATAACCAATGGACTAACTAGCCTAAAACTTTTCTGCCTGAAAATATTATTTCAGTTTTTTGACAATAGTCCAGGGTTCTGTTTTCCTATTAGAAAAAAAAAAAAAAGCCTTAGAGATAATCCCTGTCAACCTCAGCAATTCCTTATTTATTTATTTAAAAAAAAAACCAAAAACAAAACAAAAAAAACCCAACAACAAAAACCAACTCCCCTTTAACCTTCAAATACAGCCACGAATCAACACCACAAATCCTACATAATGATCCAAGGAACATCCTGAAGCCTCTACTGAGCTGTGGGCTCAGTAACAGAGACCATAAATTTAGATAGATTTCAGCTGACCATGAAACCACAAGTTTAGATAATGAGTTTACCATTTATTAATCTTCTGCCAGAGAATTTTATGCTGGAAAGTATTCTTTAGGTTTGTTTTTGTTGTTTTTTTTTTTGTTTTTTTGTTTGTTTGGGTTTTTTGTTGTTGTTTGTTTTTGTTTTTGTTTTTGTTTTTAATATATTCTTGTATTCTTGCCCTTATTTTCAGGTGTGGAAGGAAAAGAAAAGAAATAATTCAAAATAGTTCTATTATAAAATAGTTCTATTATGTCATGTTCGTACAAATCTGCATGTGTGCTAGGAACAAGGATTTAACAGACACACCTTGGTGGGAAGTCAAAACAGGCATCTAATAATCATACTCTAAGCACTAATATTGTTAATAATCTCACTGCAGACTATTTATTTGAGTACATAATTTACTTAATTTACTTAAACAATAATCCCAGTTATTGAGATAGAATGGGATACTTCATTGCTCAACTACACTTGAATTTAAGATACTTATTCACAGTAGCAGAAGGGGATGGATACTTTCCTGTAGCAGCTGGCTTAATAATGGCAATATTTTTCACAACATAATCTTGTTGTTCTTACTGGTTTTGATTTTTTCTGTTCTTCCCGTACTCTGCTCTCCTGAAGTGCTGCATGTATCCCAGGTACTTGTGAAGGAGCTGATGCTTCTGTAGTGTTTCTGGTCTGTTGCAGCAACCATGAGATTTAGATGACAGACTGAATTACTGCTTGAATATGGCTTTTACATCCTTCCCTGATCAACTCAGGAGCAATACAGAAAACTGCCAACTCAGAATGAAGGGAGGGAAGCGACTCAAAGTCAACAAGCATGTCACATTGTTTTTTCAGGAAATCCAGGTGGAAAAAACCTATCACCCTCTCGTCTCTTTGTTGTGGTGGTTGTTGTTTTGGTTTGCTTCCAGAATCAAGAATTAAGAGGAGATAATTGTACTATGTACATGGCACAAAGACCATCAACTGCTGGACAGATTATCGCCTCAGTATTGTGAGAATCACATGAATTTTTAATTGGCTTTAACCTCTCCATGGGTACCTGTGTAAACTTATAATTTGTGAAGATCTCTTTAGATTCTAAACAGAAGACATAAATATTTCTAAATTGGTAGAAGTTACCCACACACCTTGGGTAATATTTATCACATAGTTTCCTGGCTATAAGAGGGTAAATCGTTCTTTTTTGGTTTAAAGAAGTCTTTTAAATTGACTTATATTTTCAGGTCCTGACATTCTTATGTTCTTTATTTGAAAATTTAATGCCTCACATTTTGTAGTACCTCGTGTGGATCTATGTCATGGAAACGCCAGAAACAAGTTATTTTGAGGTCTCTGCCTGTCTGCTGCTTTTTAGAAAGACAGGATTCAGTTAGGGTCAGTTTCCAGGCTGAACAGTTCATCAGTCAATAATGGCTCTCATTATTACAGCAGCTAGCTTGATGTTGGAATTTGATTAATAACAATATGCCCCTCAGTTACATTATGCCACTAAATGGTACTAATTACACTGCCACTGCTGTTCAAAACAGCCAACTGTATCTACAATGTCATTTAATGAAACTAGATTTGACTAAAATATAACTTCAATGCTGGCTGTATAAATAGAAGGGTCTTGAGTCAGTGCCAATGTGAAGTAACTTCTGTGTCTCTTTTCATTGTCTTTGAGAAGCTTGTCATCATATTCTAAGAAAATCAATGAAATAACAAAAAAGGATGGGGGAGGAAAGAAATAACTGTTAAAAGTTCTGTTTTGTCAAAATCTCTGAATTTCAGAAGCTGATTTGGAGTGTTAAAAGTTTAACCTGAATCAAACTTTTAATGTAGAAGTCAGAATACTTATTTGATTACAGGAACCTTTTAGGAAATATCTGCTTTTAAGGATTTTCACAGGACCTTAGATTATAGACAATAATCAATCTGAAACACTTCCATGTAAGCATCCTACCAAAGCATATAATAATTTTTGTTGGGCTTTTAGAGAGAGAACATTTATTTGCTGAAATACAGCAAAACACTTGAAAAAGTTTTTTAATTAACTTGATCCTAGTCCTGAGTAACGATGCATTCACAAATCTTCTCTGATAAGTTTTCAAGGCTTGAATCTTTGGCTAGTGATTGCAGAATTTAAAAAGGTTAGGTTTTGCTTCATTCATGTTCCTATATTGAAATACTGAGCTTATTGAAAATTTTGGGGTATTTTGAGGGTTACTTGTCTGTTCATGCTTCATCTTTTGTTGCGATACATCACACCTTTGTAGTCTGTTGTACCTTGGATCAGATACAACACTGATATAACTGACACAGCCTATCCTGCTGTTTCTTACAATGAATCATTTACTGCAAAAACTGGCTTTTAAGAAGAAAATAACTGGTTTGGCACTGTTTATTTCATTGATATTCATCAGGTAAAATTACTCAGTCTTTATGGGTAGTATGTCTCTCTGGAGGAATGCAATTGGAATTAACACTGTTCTATTGCCATGGGTAGCAAAATGTATGAGTTAACATCCATGTTAAACAGATATCATACTAAATATATTTTTTGTTTTAATATGAATAATGAATGTTCCTCTTTCTTTTCAAAGATGCTATCATGTAGCATATTTTCCTCATTTTTATTTAAATGTTTAAGATTTGTTTTTGATTGCGATCTTTGCACATTTCTTTGGAATATTAATGTCAATTGTAATACATTAGAGAACCTTACTTGCATTTAAAATTCCTAAATCGTTTAAAAATTAAGACACATAGCATATTATGCACTGTATATTAATACATTATGTAGAACAATGCTAAGATGAATCAGTGAATCTAGGATGACTAATTCTTTGTTAATTATGCTCTGTTCCTCCTGACTGAACAGAATAGAATTACTTTGAGTGTGTAGGCATGTCAAATTAGAGACTTCAGATCAAATTCTCCTTCTTTTAAATATACATACTTATATACAGCACTGAATTCTACAATCAGTTAGGGCATTTCGATGTTTCTGTCAAATTCCTGTGTATTAGGTACACCTTTGTTTTGAACTGAGAAAAAATTATCTTTACTTTTTAAAATAATGCAAGTTAAGGACCATATCCTATAATGCTTAAGCAACTCAAAGAGCAGAATTAATGCTATCACAATCATTCAGGAATGAACTTTTCTACTGCCTGGATGGGAGACAAATTTCAGCCTAATTTTTGCACAAATAGGCCATGACCTTGCAAGATGGTGCATCACTCAGATCTGGCTTTTTAATAGAGTGGTGATGCTTGTTACACTAGATATTAAACTTTCAATTGCTCTCTATTCTCCTATTCTCTATTCTGCCAAAGAATTTATGTAGCCTGATTACCTTTTTTATTTCCACACCCCTCCCCCCCCGATGACTACCTTTTTTGTTTGTTTGTTTGTTTTCTTTTCATTACAGCGGTACTGAATTCATCATGTTTTGCTTTCTTGGTGTTGCTGTTTCTTTGATTTGTTAAAAATTACTGCTTGAAGATCCCTCTAATCTTGTGAATTTTGAATTTCTGTAAAGAGCTCAGGGATACTACTGTTGCCTTTACATATATGCTTTCTCAAAATATGTTGCAATTTTAAAGTTCCTGAAGTATATGCCAAAATGTCATTTATGGACCTGTGTGGGTACAAAAATGAGAAAATATTTACTAGCAGAGTGTCCTTAAGATGAGCTTCTGGCAGTGCTTTGCTTTGATTCAGCAAGCTCACTAATTGCAGAACTCACATGTAAATAAAGTGTTATTGTAACCATTTTGGAGTATGAGGAAATTACCTAGGAATGAGACTATTTTGCTGGTATTTCTAGCTGTTGAAGGGAAATGTTGGAGTCTGGAGTTTTGAATGTGACAATTTCTTAAGAAGTGTCTTAAATCCTTCTTTTGTCATATTATATTTTAGTTTTGTGATCAGAAGGGGTAGGAAAAAAGAGTGTCTTCACAGTTCTTCTATGATATCCCCAACTTTCTGCAACAGCTAGATGTTCAACACTAAAAAGTTTTTCAGCATCTTCATTTTTTCCCCACAATGTAGATTTTGTGCTTATTGCCTTTAGCATGGCAGTAGCAGAATAATTTTAAAGCAGTATATTTGCTATAAATGCATGAATCCATGCATTCTCCTACCTTCTCTGTGCCTTTATTTGGCTGGTAAAAAACCAGTGTTACAGGACAGCCCTTCATTCTCTGGCCTGTTGTACTAAAGAATAAATGAGTGGGAGTTTTGATTACCTTACAGATAAATCTGGTTAACTGTTATATTAATTAAAACATGTGGGTTTGAGGCTATTCTGTACTATTTTATGTGATTTAACTCATATCAGCAGCTAATTTGTATTTAATGCAAACTAATGGGTTTTATGTAAATGGAGCATGTGGCAGTCTATTTAAAAAACAAATTATCTGTAGTTCCATTTCAGTTATTTTAATTAAATCTAGAGCGTGTGTGCAGCAGAAAGAAATAAAAGATGTGTTATATATGAAGTGTTGAGGATTAAGCCCAATTTAAATATATAGAATAAGAAACAAGTGATTCTCTTAACAGAAACATCTATTAATTTTCTGACATTTGCATTTGTTAAAGGAGTAGATACAAGATCAGGCAAGGACATATGCCTAGTGGTTTTTGAACTGAAGAGCACAAATAATTCTTTGAGTTATTAATAACAACAATGTGAAGATTAGCTTCACTTTTATAAAATTATTTCAGAATTACTGGTAAATTGCATTCTGAACAAATGTCAATATTGAACAAAAGAAATTGGCAACTATTTACTGATTCTGTTCCTAAACTACTATGTGAATCTCAGGTACAACCTTAGAGTCAGTGGAGCCAGCAATGCAATATGAAGGCTGCATTGGTTTTTTAACAACAGAAAATAGATTATTCCAAGATTTTTAGCAGAAACACAAATATTATTTACTGGTTTTGAAATCTGAAGTATATCACTATCTCCTTCTTAATTTGCTTGAATTTCCTGAATCTGGCTGAATAAACAGATAGCTTGTTTTTTTAATGTTCTGGTAAAATTTTGCTCACAGCATCAGCTCAGCTTCTTTGAGATTTTGTGTCATCCAACACCAACCGGTTTAAAAGATTTTGAGAAGAAATTCTGTAATAGATGAGTTCTGTAATAGATGAAAATATTTTCCAAACACTCATCTTCATTGTTGCCAGGCTTTGTCATAACATTATTTTTATTGTACCTCACCACAGAGAACAGTTGTTATTGTTCATATTAACTGCTGCCTGTGGAGAAAAGCTGTAAAGGTTAGAATATCTTTTCAGAAGCTTAAACTGGGTTCTTTATCAACCATTCTGGTATATCCCCAACATCTTGTATACAACATGTCAGTCAGCTGATAAACTGAATTAATGCTTTAGTGTCATCTGTGATGGAAAGGTCAACTAAAAACAGCTGTGTCCTAGTGTTAATCCTATTTCCTCTGATTGTCTGACAGTTTCTCTAATTTCAAAAGCTGCAGTGGGAGCTTTTGCTTTTTCCCTTGGTCCCATTGCAAATACCGTGACTTTTGTTAATTCTTCAGCATTACAGGGTTTGTTTGATTGAAATGAAAACTCATGCTTGGAAGTATAAATACTCTGATTTTGCTAAAAGTGGAAAATCAAGTAAAACTTCCTAAGGTATGTTTTATTCCCCAAAGAATTTGCTCTTGAAATAGGTTATTCTAATAAAGACGTACTAAATCCAGAGAATAAAAGTAGATCACATTTTTTGCCTATGTTTACACCTGAAGATATGTATCTAGACTTGCACGCCTAGACATGCACAACATGAAGTGTTGGTCATGTTAAATAGCAAGACTTTTTCTTAGTTCTGTTCCCTTAAAGAAACAAAACATAAATGTGTGATTTGAAAACAACGAAGGTTTACATTAATTTTTAAAATTCAGCAATTGTCTCTATGATGTACTGAATAAAGACCAAAATATTTTAAACACTTGCTATAGATGTTATGAAATAGAAGTAACTTGCATATTAAAAGAGTTATTTACAAAAGGCAGTGTTCATTTTCTGTCTCACGTATGTCAGCAGTGTTGCATAGTGTGGCAACAGTGACTCTTGTGTCCAGGGATGTTACAACCACCTACAGGGAAACAGACAAGACAAGTCTTTGTTGATAAGCACGAGAATCCATTTATTTCTCCTTACCCCAGGGCAGGGAGGGGGTGAAAATTAAGAGAAGTGAAAACGAAGAGCATGAGCAAGGGCATGGTTGTGGGTCTTATAGGATATTATAGGGGTGAGGTTTTCAAAAGAGGAGTTAACAAAGGTAAGATGACCTTAAAATGGGAGCGCTCACAAGCAGAATCTTTGCTTTGCCCATAAAGGGTGAGCTCATTTAAACATGATGCCAGAGTCCAGCTAACCTGTCTGAGAAGCAGGACAAAACTATTTGGTTGCTATCAACATATAGGACAAAATGTCAGAAAAAATTTAAAGAAATAAGCAAAAAGTATTAAAGAAAACATAATATGCTGACCAGTGAAAGTTCCTTAAAGCACTGACTACTGACCTTTGAGATCTCCTTTTCTGTCCACTATAGAATACAGTTTGCCAGACTGCTCTTTGTGCAGGACTCTCAGGTTTTATTTTTATATAAAAAAGCCATAAAGCAATGTATGTTACCAAATCTCCAAATGCAGAAAATAATATTAGAAACTGAGAAAAATTCTCTTATCTAATAATATATCTATGACTCATGGGGCATCTGCTGGTCAGAGATATTTGCCTTGATAGATTATTTTCTTATCTCAGTGACCATTTCTCACTAAATTTTGATGGTCTTGTGAATGTTTTTATTTTTTTGATGAGATGGAGGATTGGATTGGCTGTACTGCAAAAACCCTGATCTGTTGGTCACAAATTGATGCCATATTGAAATGTTTATTTTGGATGATGGGATTTGCTGAAATCATGCATTATTCCATGTATTTGCCAGTCATACTGAGTTGGACTCTGAAGTTATATTTTCGGATTATTTTGTGCTGTCTCTGCTGTCTTGGTTACACTGATATTTAGTCATGGATGAGAAATAATTTACTTTTTTGGGATTATGTTTACTAGGATATTATCAGTTTATGAGCATGCAAGGAAATCCTTACCTACTGTTATGCCAATGAGATCACTGGTTATACAGCTGATATCCCTCTGTATGCCACTGTAGAAATAACCCTGTATACCTGCAATGTCCCTTAACCCTTAGGTATTTTTTATCTGTATTGAAATACTGTCCTCAGAAAGACATGTAAGAATTAGATTTTTACTTGTATATGTTGGCCCTGGTGAAACCATATGGTCAACCCATATGTATTTTTTACTCTTATGTTTAAAGCATCTGTTATGTACTGCAAATATATCAAACATATGCTTATGATTTTTCCATTTTTTATTATTATTTTGTATGCTTCAAGATGTTCACATATGATTTTATATCTCTAGTAGTCCACATAATGTGTAAGAGATGGCAGTTTGTCCTAGGGTGACTTTATGATGCTTGTATCCCCAATTGTCTGTTCTGTTTGTGCTGTATATTGAGTCCTGTGCCTTTGAGACTGGTTCCAAGAGCAAGGAGAAGCGCGGAGTTTGTTTTGAGTAAACTGCCTGACTCCTCCACATTCTTCTCTGGACGGTGTGTTCGACGGAGGCTTGGAGAGACTGCAGGACAGACATTCTTTTTTCTTTCAGTTAGTTTCAGCTAGCTAGGGCAGAGAAGTTCCCTGGACTGTTTTTGTTTGTTTGTTTGTTTGTTGGTTTGGTTTGGTTTTTTTTTTGTTTGTTTTGTTTTGTTTTGTTTTGTTTTTTTTCCTTTTCTTGGAACTCTTTAAACCTGCTCTGGACAGAAAACCAGGGGAGCACTGGGGGCTGCACCTGCGGCCCACCGGGGCCTGGACCTCGGCATTTTCCAGCAGTGCCGGAGGAACTGGGACTGATGAGAGACTGAGAGAGAGCCGAGCTCCACCCACGGCAAGGACTTTCTCAATTTGCCATCTCACTCCAGAACGAGAGATTTTACTGTTTTATATTATTCATTCTTTATACTTGTGTGCACTTCGTTTGTTAAGTAAAATAGCTTTTACCACTTTTCTCCAAAGAAGTTTTTTTACCGTACTGGTTGGAGGGAGGGGCCACTTGGGTTTGCTTCCCGGAGGGATCCTAATCAGGGGTTTTCTCCCAAATTTGTCCCTAAACCAGGACACAGTCTTACACATATATTTGGAGGCTTCATACTTAATATATTTCAAATGTCCTCATTTGTGATATAAGGGAAAACTGTTTTTGTCCAGAGAGTTATTTAAGAAACCTTGGAGCTTTCCTTTCCTTTCCTTTCCTTTCCTTTCCTTTCCTTTCCTTTCCTTTCCTTTCCTTTCCTTTCCTTTCCTTTCCTTTCCTTTCCTTTCCTTTCCTTTCCTTTCCTTTCCTTTCCTTTCCTTTCCTTTCCTTTCCTTTCCTTTCCTTTCCTTTCCTTTCCTTTCCTTGCCTTGCCTTGCCTTGCCTTGCCTTGCCTTGCCTTGCCTTGCCTTGCCTTGCCTTGCCTTGCCTTGCCTTGCCTTGCCTTGCCTTGCCTTGCCTTGCCTTGCCTTGCCTTGCCTTTGCCTTTGCCTTGCCTTTGCCTTGCCTTGCCTTGCCTTGCCTTGCCTTGCCCTGCCCTGCCTTGCCTTGCCTTGCCTGCCCTTGCCCTTGCCCTTGCCCTTGCCCTTATCCTACATTAGACAATATGAAAGAATTTCTATTGTAGGTAACTGTCATTCTGTCACATTGGAATTATGTAAGTTAGAGACCTTAAAATGACTTGACTGGTAACCCAGATGATGTATATTTAACAAGAATATTTTTGCTAACTAATGTTTGTCAGAATCATGAATCACAGAGGTTCATTTAGGTTAGAGAAATCCTTGAGATCATTGAGTACAAATATTAACTCAACACTGCCAATCTACCACTAAACTGTGTTCATAAGCATCACACCTACATGTCTTTAAGTACTTCCTGGGATGGTGACTCAACAAATTCCCTGGGCAACTTGTTCCAGCACTTGATGACCCTTTTGGTGAAGAAATTATTCCTCATATCTAATCTAAACCTCCTGGGGAACAGCTTGGTACTATGTCCTCTTGCCCTGTCATTTGCTGCTTGGGAGAAGAGATCAATCCCTACCTGGCTACAACTTCCTGTCAAGTGGTTTTGGACAGTGATAAAAGTATCTGGAGGGGACTCCAGGCTGAAGACCCCCAGCTCTCTCAGTTGTTCCTTATCAGACTGTCCTCCAGACCCTTCTCAGCTCTGTTGCTCTTCTCTGCCCACACTCCTGCCCCTCAATGCCCTTCCTTGTAGTGAGAGGTCCAGAACTGGACATAGGGTTTGAAGTACAGCCTCACCAGTTCTGTGTCTGGGGGAGGGTCACTGCCCTGGTCCGGTTGGCCACAATGTTCCCCACACAGGACAGGGGCCACTGCTCTTTGGCCACTGTGGCATAGTTGGTTCATGTTCAGCTGCTGTCAAGCAGTGACAGCTTCCCAGTTTCAAGTCTGTAGTGCTCTGTAGGGTTGTTGTGATTCAAGGGCAGGACCTGGCCTTTGGTCTTGAATCTCATTCCACAGGCCTTGGAACATGGATCCATCTTGTTGAGATCTCTCTGCAGAAACTTCAATATTTCAGACAGATCAACACTTCTGCCCAACTTGATGTCATCTGCAAATTGTTTGAGGGTGCACTTGATCCCCTCATCCAGATACAACAAGAAGGACTAACCCCAGCACTGACCATGAGAACCCCATTGGTGACTGGCTGCCAGCTGGATGTGTGTCTATTCACCTCCTCTCTCAGGGCCTGGCCATCCAGCTAGATTTTTACCCAGCAAAGCATGCACTTGTCCAAGTTGTGAACAAACGTTCATATAGGAAAGAAAGAAAGAAAGAAAGAAAGAAAGAAAGAAAGAAAGAAAGAAAGAAAGAAAGAAAGAAAGAAAGAAAGAAAGAAAGAAAGAAAGAAAGAAAGAAAGAAAGAAAGAAAGAAAGAAAGAAAGAAAGAAAGAAAGAAAGAAAGAAAGAAAGAAAGAAAGAAAAAGAAAGAAAGAAAGAAAGAAAAGAAAAGAAGGAAAGGAAAGAAAGAAAGAAGGAAAGAAAAGAATCACCTAAAGAAGGATATAAAGAGATGCTACTTTTCATTCTGAGTGACAATAAACTAATAATAAAATATACTGGGAAAAAATATGTAAATATGGAAAACAAATAGATTAAATCTTATATTTTTATTAGAGAAAAGACTAAATTAATTTTTCTGCAAGATAATAGCTTTGAAGATTGTGGTGACATTTTCTTTCGTTTCAGGAATCTCTCCTGACTGCCATGCCCTCTCAAAGATGATTGAGAGTGGAATAGCAGTAATGTCCATCAGTTCCCTCAGCATTCGTGGGTGCATCCCTTCAGGGTATACAGACTTGTGGATGCTAACGTTGACTAAATGGTTTCTAATCCAACCTTCCTCAATCAAGAGGAAGTAATCCTTTCTTCAGACCTTCTTCCTGGTCTCCTAGGTCAGGGATTCCTGAGGCCAGCCTTTGCAGTGAAGACTGAAGCAAGGAAGGCATTCAGTATCTTAATCTTCTCTGTAACCTCTGTTGCAAGGGTGCTTGTTCATTCAGTGGTGGCCCCACATTTTCTCCACATATTCCTTTTGTTATTAGTACATTTGAAGAGGCCTTTCTTTCTTGATGCCCTTAGCCAGATTGAATTTCAAATGGGCTGGTCACAAATGGGATTGCTTTTCACTGAAATGGTGAAATCATTCACACTTGATTCTCTTCCATTTTCAAGAAGGCCACTCAAGCAATAGGGTAAGAGTATGGTTAGCTGTGGCAGCGCTGACCAGGGTCTGGTAAGTTTAAGACAAAAACACATTATTTATTTTTATGGTTATCACTGTGTCGGTTACTAGTAGAGACAACACTCATTGAGGAAAAGATTGCTGGGAATTTTGTTACCATTTGCACGAATACTTCACAAATCCTGTTAGAAATGTCAGCATTTTTTAATGAGAAATAAAAGTATTAAACTGTACATCTAGTATGAAAATTTCTCATTTTGATGATCTGAGAATGAAATGCTGGTGAAGGTAGGTCAAGGGGTACATTACTAGGGTGTCAAGAAAAGATGAATGCTTTATTTTGTGATATTGGAATACATGAAGGCTAGTTGCGAGTCTGGTCATTTTAAGAGACCAGGTACAGAGGAAATGGATCCACAAAGTGATAGCTATTTCCAGCCTGAAAGCATTGTACAGATAATTCCAAGGCTTGCATTCCCATTCTGTCACTACAGACATAGACTTTCAGCCCAAAGCGTAAGCAGAAAGCAGCAGAGAATGTGAAAAAAATGCATCTGCAGATTATATTTGCTTGTTTTTTTAAAATAAACTAACTGGACTGAATTTTTTTAAAAATTACCACTTAAGATTTACTGAAAAGCAGTACAAGCACATTTTGCATCTTCTCTCTTATGTGTTTAACTATCACAGTGATTGAATTCCTCCTTCTACACAATTTTTTTTCACATAGTTTTGATTTTATTATGTAATTAATGATTCCCACTAAATCAATATGCAATCCAAACTACAAATAATTCAACAAACTTTCATTGTGCATAAGAGCAAGGGTACAATAGTCACTTAGCCTTGAAATGAGAGGGGAAAAAAACACAGTGATTTGTTTCTATAAATTTTGTCTACACCATTTATAATGACTATGTATTTCTTCCACTATACAAACAGTTTATATTGAGAACTGGGTTGAAAGCACAGTAAAATAATAACAACATTTAAAAAAAAAAAAAAAATCTCTGTCTAATGGGTGTCCTACTCTATTTCTTTTATGATTCTATGCTAATGCAAGATGCATGGCAGTTTTATTTTTAGTTAAGACATATTAGATCACAGATAAGCTCACTTTGTACCAAAAATTATGAGGCATATTGTAATCACAGTCTTCAGTGTGATTCAATATGGAAATTTTTAATATCTGCTATACAAATTTGTCAGTCATAAAGGGGGGAAAAAGAATAAAGATTTCTCTTGCTACATTCTTTTAGTTTGCATGCTTATTCCATCGTGAAAACTCTCCGTGTTCTCTCACTCATTTTCCAAAGAAATTTATGTTTCCATACTTCCCATATTTTTTGAAGATATACATTAAATCTCTGTTAAAGTGGATAAAGCCCCCTCTGTTCTACTGCGGTGTATTTGTCAAGGACTTTCAGCACTAAAAATCATTATCATTTCCAGAAAGAGGGACAGGATGTGATTGCTTTCCTTAATGTATAATGAGCATTTGTACACAAAGTAAAACCATTTTCTTGTCTGACAGATTGAGTAGTACATCTGTGAATACCTTTGCATTGCCTTTGAAGCAATGCTTGTCTGAAGGCCTTGCCTGTTCGTATCAAACAAGATACAAGAGGCTGGATCTAACTTTTCTTTCACAGATAAAGGCATTGACAATAGTGTATTCCAGTCTGCTATAAAAGAACTATGTCTTATCTTTATTTCAATCTGATTACCTTTCTTCATTTAATCATTAGCTTCTATTGACAACCAAATATACTCATTAGGTGTGGTGAGACAGTGTAGAACCAATTTATACATTAAGTTAAAGGGTAGAGCCTCTAAGTATTTAGATGAGATAAACTAAAAACATACTAAATACAAAGTCTTATTGGTAAAGAGTGGCAATTTCTTCTAGCAGGCATATTTTTTTTAACAGATTTCAATTTAGTGTGGTGTCATTGCTTCATGGAGCAGTGCTTAGCTTAGCTAGAATATTAGCTTCTCTCAGAGCTAACAAAGAATAATAAAGAATATTTATGACTAATATATTAACTTTAATAGAAACTTCATTTCTTGGTCAAGCCTTGGTCAAATCTGCTGCTACATGTGTAAGGCTTAAGACACAATTGTAAGTATGCTGGTAGTTAGTCATAATGGGATTTGAATTAGAATGTGTTTTGGGAGGTGGATAAAGAAGGGTTTGAAGCAGATGAAAATATGAACCTAAGAACCAAATTGTGATGTCAGGATGTGAAACATGATTTTAAAGAGTGAAAATTTTAGCTAAGGGTTAGAAGCAATTTATATTGATCAAGATGTAAGATAGATTAAAAAATGCTAGGTTAGTGACTATTAGATGCCCAAGCTAGAGCTACCTGTTATATTATGAGCTTGTTTATAGAAAAAGTAGAGTAAGTGAACCATCATAAGAACAGATTGAAACCACTAAGAACAATGGCCAGCACCTGGACTTGGTATCAATCAATCATGAAGCAGGGACCTTGGATTGTGCCAGAGGGTCACAGAGACCTGATGAAGACTCTTCTGACTTCATCCTTTGAGACCACTGACCCAATTCAAGAGAAGAATTGCGCACGCGTGAAGGACTGATAGCCTCATTTTAATAGAGAGCGGGGATGGGAGGTGCTGGGGTTACGCATATGTATTGTATGTAAGATCTTGGAAATAAATAGAGTGAAGAACCTTGTTCGGGGCAGCCACGACTTTTGGAGATGACTCCCGTGCCGCCCGCCGGTGAATAAACACACCACTTTCTAACTTTAAAGAGTTAGAGGGTCTTTGTCATGATATCGGTTTTCAACAACTCAATTGGCGAGCCAGGCAGGAGAAAGTTCTGCTCATCTGTGAGACCAGCTCAGGTGGAGGACCTCCTCAGGGCACCCCTGGGATATTCCAGAATAGTAGGCTCCACTGCCTGGCCTGTTCATCTGGCAGCAGACAAGAACTCCTGACTACTAAAACTCTGGACAAAAGGGTACGTTTAGAAAAAAACTGAAACAGTTTGAACAGTGAGCTGTAAGGCGTATGCATGGTCAGGAAAGGCTGTTGGTAAGTCGTGGGAGACATCCCATGCACAACTTGTGCCTCTGTAGTGTGCTTGCAAGCTGGATTGGTATCTGGTCAGTTGTACTTGGTTGCCAGCAGAGAAAGCTGTTAAGATGTTGTACCAGGCCGTGGAGGGCTCAGATTGTTGTTGCTGGCAGAAGGGGATTTTGCCATTTGCTGTGCTGTAGAGGACTCAGTTTGCTAGAATCCGGGACTAGCAATTGTAAGGGCAAATCCTGGTTTGTGGTTGTTACACTGTGTGAATGCGTCCTGACTGTGAGAATGATTGAGAGAGAGTTTGTTGAGACGTGCTACCAGCACAAAGTGACTGAGGAGTTTGGACCCGCAGTTCCATTTTTGGGCGACTGAAAAGGGCGGGGAAAAATGAAGCGAGTGGAGTGTATGAAAACCCTTAAAGCCTTCTCCCCACTGTGACTGTGGTGTGTGTGTTTTGGTTACCGGGAGGGTGTTCACTGTAACTGTATTTTTGAGGCAACATCCATCTTGTGTTAAAAGTTGTAAGTGCAGCACATGCTGAGGTGAAAGAGTTGATTAGTCTCTGAGATCTGAGGCATAACATTTTTGAAATAGATTGAGGACAGAGGACAGGACCAGTTTGGCAAGGAGAAATAGAAGCCCTTGACAAGAGCTTGGTTGTGACTTTAGGTACGGAGGTTGTGTCTGTAGATTGTTGGAATTAAAATAAGGGTAACTTCAGTCTGAGAACTCAATATGGCCAGACAAATAAAAGGAATTCCTTTACCTCAGTGGTTTGCACTTGACTTGTAGGAGTTTGTGAATTCAGTAAACTGGTGGATAGACAGAGGAAATGAAAGAATACATTTAGAAGGCTTATATTAGATGTCTGCTGGGAGACTAGTGGCTCTGGATTGGGAGCAACAGGCTGTGGAGAATTTAAAAAGTCAAGAAGGAGTGAATGGAATAGCTTGTATTTTCGGGAATTTTCCTGCAGCTTTTGGTCCATCTATAAGTTGTCACTGTGTCTGGGTACTATTGCAGTGTAAAATTTGTCCAGGATGTTACTGTTCTTCTGCTAACCAGCACAGAGAATGCGCCCAGTGTAAACAACAGCTCCATGATCGTGCTGATTTAGAGCCAAAGATTTTAACACATTGAGTAAAACAATTTTTGTTTCAACTCTAGCTCCATCTTTAACTCCAGCTCCAGCTTTAACCAAAGCAATTTCTATTTCAACTCTGTCTCCAGCTCTAAGCACAGCTGAATCAACTCATTTCAAGTTCAGCTTCACCTTCTATTTTATGCCCCACTCTGACTACTCCACTTATTCCTAAATCTTTTCCGCTGCCCAGGAGTGACAGTCGGGAAGAGGAGCCCTCTCCATAGGCTCTTACAGCATCCTGGACTCAGAAATGAACCAAAGAAGTGGCCATTGAAAAGGGGAGGCAGTGGTTGCTCATGTTAAGGAAAACTGAGGTGGACCAGAGGATCTTACCCTAGGAGACCCTCTAGGTATAATGAAACTAGGGAACAAAGAAAAAGAAATGAAGTTTTTGATAAACAAAGGGCAATATATTCAGTATTAAATAAAACTTTAATACCAATAACAGATGATTATGCTATGGTAAAAGGGGTAACTGGCCAATCTGAAAAAGCCTATTTTTGTAGGCCATTGAAATATAAACTTGGGGAACAATTGGGAATTCACAGGTTTTTATATATGTCCAATGCTCCATCAGCACTTTTGGGTAGGGATCTATTGGAACTATTAGAGGCAAAAATAATATTTAAAAATGGAGAGATTACTCTGGAGGTTAAGGACCAACAATATGTGGAATTGTTAAGCTTGATGTAGATAACTAATGAGGCTAAAGTTAAAAGTGAAGGTGAAATTTATAGGAAAATAATAGATCAGGTATTTCCTGGGGTCTGAGCTTCTAACATACCAGGAGAGCAAAGAATGCACCCCCAGTGCAAGTTAAGTTTAAGAAAGAATACAACCAGTTAGAGTTATGCAATACCCCCTGAAAAAAAAGAAAAGTTAAGGGATTAGCTCAGTGATTGATTTTTTTTTTTTTTTTTTTAAAGCCTGATGAATCATATTGAATAGTAGAAGATTTAAGAGCTGTTAATAGGATAACTGAGGGTTTATACCCAGTGGTTGCCAACCCTTAAGCTTTGTTAACTTGTTTAACACCTGAACTAACATGGTTTATTGTTTAGATTTAATGGATGATTTCTTTTGCCTTCCTCTCCATGAAGCCAGCCAGATTTTTTTTGCATTTGAATAAAAAAACTCAGCTCACATGGACAATGCTTCTGCAGGAGTTCAAAAATTTGCCCACCTTGTTTGGAGAACAACTAGCAAAAGATCTGGAATCCTGGGAAGCTCCATCAGGAGAAGGAGAGCTGTTACAGTATGTGGATGACCTCCTCATAGCTACCAAAACTCAAGAGGCATGTCTGGAGTGGATGGTAAGGCTCCAGGTAATTTTTTGGGCCTACAGGGCTATTGAGCATCCCAGAAGAAAGCCCAGATGGTGAGACAAACATTTATTTAGGCCACAAGATTAGTACTGGACAAAGAACCTTAGGACAGGATCACAAGGAAGTAATATGCCAGACCCCAAAACTCCAGACAGTAAAAGAACTGAGAACTTTTCTAGGCATGACAGGATGGTGCAGACTGTGGATTTCTAACTATGAGTTGTTTGTTAAACCTCTGTGTGCCTTGATCACGGAAGGGAGCAGGGATCTCCAAAAGAAGCAACGCGAGCCTTCAACCAGCTAAGAAGGCCCTCATGTCAGCTCCAGGCCTGGGACTTCCAGACGTGAGTAAACCATTCTTTTTGTTTTCACAGGAGAAGCAGGGGATCGCCTTGGGAATACTAGCACAAAACCTGGGCCCGTATCGCAGGGCAGTTGCCTAAGCAGCTGCATGCAGCAGCTAAGGGACGGCCAGGGTGCCTCAGAGCCATTGCAGCAGCGGCAGCGAACATCCAAGAAGCACGGAAGTTCACCCTAGGCCAGAAGATGACTGTGCTAGTATTCCACACAGTGTCTGCAGTCCTAGAAGTAGGAAGGGGGACATTATCTCTCCCCACAGAGACTCCTGAAGTACCAAGCCATAATGGTAGAACGAGATGATGTTGAGATTGTGAATCCAGCTTCCTTCCTCAGCGGGAGTACGGGAGAACCAGTGATCCGTAAGTGCCTGGAGGCCATCAAAGCCGCCTGCTCCAGTTGCCCAGATCTCAAGGATACCCTGCTTGAGAATACTGAGACCTGGTCCACCGATGGAAGCAGCTATGTCATCAGTGGAGGGCATGCTGGGTATGTGGTTACTATGAGAGGAGAAGTAATAGAGTCTGGACTATTACCAACCCAACATCTTGGCACAGAAGGCTGAAATAACTGCCTTAACTCAGGCTTTAGAGCTGGCAAAAGGAAAGAAGACTTAAGGTACACATTTGGGGTAGTTCATGCACACAGAGCCATCTGGAAAGAAAGAGAACTGTTGAATTGACAAGGAAAAAGTATTAAACAGGCACAAGAGATAATAAAACTGTTGGAGGCAGTCCAGCTACCTGAAAATGTAGCCATCATGCATATCAAGGCAAAACAAAAAGTGAGCTCTGAAGTGGAGGAAGGAAACAAGCTGGTGGACAGAAAGGCAAAAGAAGCAGCTAAAGGTGAGGTAACTTTTGGAACTGCTGAGGCAGCCTTAATTCCAGATGGGCAAATTTCCATTGAAGGTAAGCCAAGGCACAGTAAAAAAGACAAGAGGGGTGGGATATTACAGATAAAAGGAAAGGAAGGCTTATGATCCCCTTTACATGCTATGGTCATTAGTGAAAAAGGAACATGAAAAAACACATTGGGGAAATAGATGATTTGTATAATTATTTGAAAAATAGAACCATAGCTAGAAATTTGTAAAGTATAGGTGACTTGCCAATGTAGCCTTTACCTCCAAACTAATCCCAAAAATATTTCTAAACCAAAGCTTGGGCAAATTGGGAAAAGATACGGACCTGGGCAGCAATACCCAGGAACTACCCAGGAAAAGAGGGTACCGATACCTATTGGTGTTAACAGATATCTTTTCAGGGTGGCCAGAAGCTTTCCCTACCAGAACTGCCAAAGTGCAAGAGGTAACCAAAGCAGCGTTATAAGAAATAATACCATGCTTTGGAGTCTCAGCCAAAATGTTTTCAGATAGGGGACCACATTTTATTTTAAAAATTATACAGAAAATTAGCCACCATTCAGGCATAGATTCCATATCATCCTCAGTCAAGTGGCCAAATAGAGAAAATTAATCATTTGATTAAGCAGCAAATTATAAGATTGTGACAAGAAGCAAAGTTACCTTGGCCTCTGGCTTTTCCATTAGCATTATTATGAATTTGGACTAAGACAAAAGAAAAATTAAGCCCCTTTGAAATATTGTGTGGAAGGCCATATAGAATTTAAGGAGGGACAGCACCCACTCAAGTAGCGGAAAAAATCTTAAATAAGTATATGATGGCCTTAAATAAACAACCTAGAGAAGTAAAGAAACATGTGGCTGGGGCTTGAACCAGAGAACTAGATGGACCAGTACATGATGTATAGCCTGGGGATTATGTATACATTAAATCTTTTGCAGAAAAACTTTGGAACCACGATGGGAGGGACCATTCCAAGTGCTCCTCATCACCTATAATGCAATCAAGATCAAGGAACAAAGCACCTGGATCCATCACTCCTGGGTGAAGAAAGCTCCTGAAAAAAACTCTGGAAAGTTATACTGGGTGATAACAAACTAAAATTAAAACTTTCTAGGGAAAATAAATGATAAGTATAATATAACAACTTTTGAAAAATAGGAAAGCTTGTAATTGTAATGGATACTCAAGTA
Organism: Progne subis subis; assembly: GCA_022316685.1. NCBI lineage: Eukaryota > Metazoa > Chordata > Aves > Passeriformes > Hirundinidae > Progne > Progne subis. The sequence continues at coordinate 119,022 of JAKJHU010000992.1, read as the reverse complement.
GGTATAGCCTGGAGAATTGTGGCATTTGTGAACATCGCTATAGCCACAGCTAATGCAGTACCACTGCACTATAATGTGACTGGCATATAAGTGCCAAAGGAAAGCTTATGATTTTGTCTCCCATAAGTCTCTGACTCAGATGTTAAAGGTTACAAATGCAACTGTGTAGGAAGGCTGGGAAAACTTATTTTACCTTGTGCATTTGTAACTTTGTCAAAATTGAAGAATGTGATTTTTCCTATCAGGCACCTGTTGTATCCCACCAACATATAAAGGCAAACTTGACTACTGTTCAAGAAATACTGCCTGTGCCTATAGAGATGAACTTAACTTTGATTGCATAATTATTAAAACACTATGAATTAAAAGAAATTCTTAGAGAAATTAAAGATGAAGGAAAGAAAACTTTTATTACAATATATCATGACACAGAGACTATATGGAGAGTATTTAAAAGGTTAGAAGAAGACCCATCCCATCATTGGTGGGATGTGCTTTTTGGGTGGTCACCAACAGCAACTGGTTTGCTCCATACCTTGATTTATCCAATAATTGTTTTGCTTATTTTAGTTAGTATAAGTTTGATTTTGTTTAATACTTGTTGAGAATTGGAAAATGCTGAAGTGAGTAGCATATGATACGGTTTTAAAGGATCCCTACCACATAGCTTTGCTAGATGAAGAAGAATTTATATATTGATAAAAGAATTTACTAACTTTGAAGAAGGAGTGGGGAAATGAAACATGATTTTAAAGAGTGAAAGTTTTAGCTAAGGGTTAGAAGCGATTTATATTGATCAAGATGTAAGATAGATTAATAAATGCTAGGTTAGTGATTATTAGATGCCCAAGCTAGAGCTAACTGTTATATTATGAGCTTGTTTATAGAAAAAGTGGAGTAAGTGAACCGTTAGAAGAACAGATTGAAACCAGTAAGAACAATGGCCAGCACCTGGACTTGGTATCAATCAATCACGAAGCAGGGGACCTTGGATCGTGCCAAAGTCACAGAGACCTGATGAAGACTCTCCTGACTTTAACCTTTGAGACCACTGACCCAGTTTGAGACCACCAACCCAATCTGAGACCACCGATCCAATTCAAGAGAAGAACTGCGCAAATGTGAAGGACTAATATCCTCATTTTAATACAGAGCGGGGATGGGAGGTGCTGGGGTTATGTGTATGTATTATATGTAAGATCTTGGAAATAAATAGAGAGAAAAGAGCCTTGTTCGGCACGGCCACGCCTTTTGAAGATGACTCCCGTGCCACCTGCCAATGAATAAACATACCACTTTCTAACTTTAAAGAGTTAGAGGGTCTTTGTCCATGATTATATTGGTTTTTAACAACTCAGACGTGTTTTGTGTTTGCTTAGGAGATTGAAACATTCTTGTGGTTTGAAAGGTGTGTAAAAGTACCAAGTACTTGTAAATGATAAAAAGTGTAATTTAAAAATGTGCATTACAGTCCTTGAAATATTTAGGCCTTGGTTATATTTCGCATAGGTAACTGATGCTGAGTGGAGTACTGCTTGATGAAATGCTGCTACAATGTCACTCTATGTATGCAGCCAGTGTATTAGGAATCTTTTTTTTACTTGATTCTCTCATGTTATACCTTCAGTGATGCTTGTGTACTACTTTCAAACCCCCAAAACTGGGCAGAAGCAGATGCAAATGTAAATCCCTAGGGGACATAAATCTCTCTGATCTAACTCCTATCAATTAATGAGGTCAATGCTGTGATGGCGGTCAGTTTAAAGCAACTGTGTGGAGTCACACGTGACATTTTGCTGACAATCAGTCTCAGTTTTTCAAGCCAACAACCAATTACTAAGCAGCTTTAGCAAAGGTTTTGGCAATACCACCAACAGATAAATGCCTACAGCTGCAGTATGAGGACAATTAGAAGAATGAGAAGGATGTTGACCAACTGCTTAAATCAAAGTTTCTACTTTAAAGTAACTACTTTAATCTAAGTTTCTTGGATTGGTTTTTCTCGGTGCAGTAATGTTTATGGGCTCCCAAAACAAACATTGAACAGAGTAAAAGGCTGTGTTATGGAGCAGAAATATGCACAACATTTTGAAATGCTTAATGGAATATTTTTTGAGGATTTTGCATTGATTCTTTCACATTGTTCTGATGCACAAGATCACATTAGCCTGAAAGCCTTAACCTGTTGTCTTGTGAAATCTGCCACCTTCCATTGCAGCAGATTATAGATCAACTGTTATGGGCAGATAATGATGGAAATATTATTATTATTATTATTATTATTATTATTATTATTATTATTATTACTACTACTACTACTATTAATATTATTATTAATTTCAAAGTCAAATTTCAGTGGACATATTATTTTCCTTGTTTTATACGTGATATTTTTGCATAATGCCTGGAAATATAAAAAAATTATTCCATGATCTGCTGTACAAACTAGTAGTGTGATTTCTCTGTATGCAATAAAATTTAATTATCCTTTCCACAACTATTTTATTGTTGAAAATGCCTTTTTTAGGGACTGTCATACTTACATCACATAGAATACAGATATGTTATTGCTGGATTAATCATTAAAATTGTAAACTGTGAATGCTATTCATTACAGTTGATTAGAATAATTATTTTCATTAAAACCCAAATATAATAACCCCAAAAGTCTTAATAATTGAAGTAAGAGTAACTCTGAATATGACTGGTGGTAATGAGACAGTTTTTAAAGCAGTGAAAACAGTAATTTGAGAATTTAAAAAGCAACATTCCAAATTATCAGCTTCAGCTACCTTATTTTAATTATTTTAATATCAGTATGAGAGCAATGGAACCATTGAGAAAACAGTATAAGCCCATTAAAAAAGGTATTTCAGAAGTTTTTTCAAAACCTTTTTTCAAAACTTTTTTTTGTTTTGGGAAAGAGTTGTTTGTAGATTTTTCATAGAAGGTACAGCTGGAAGGCTCTGGGGGGTAGATCTTGCCATGACAAAGCAATTCACAGTCCAATGATAAATATTAGTTGGTATGTGCTACATTGATTTTTTTTTTTTTTTTCCTTCTAGAAGTCTTTATTAAAACATCTATCCTTGGTTGATAAGATCTTCAAGGTCATTGAAGTCTGTAGTAAGAGGTGTTTGACGAAGTTGTCCTTCCTGAGCTGGGAAGGAGCATGTCCTGGAGGAGATTTTCTGATAATTTTAGGAAATTTGCTATCTGCTCTTTGGATTTTTCTATGATCTTGAACCTCACAGATATGTGAACTCCATGGCTGTATTGGAAACTTTCTTACCTTTAAGGCTTATGTTCCTCTCTATGTCTTCCCTGAGAAATTTCATTCATTGCCGAGTTTGACCTTGACTACTGTCCTGGGGTGACTTTTTGATGCTTGTATCCACAGTTGTCTGTTCTGTTTATGCTTTATATTATAAAGTTCTGTACCTTTAAGACTAAGTTACCCCTGATAAGTAACAGCTGTGTTAATTAACCAATACAGCCTTGCCCCTGATGAGTAACAGCTATATCCAATAAGGATGACTGAGATAAAAGAGGGGGTTAGCCGGTAAGGGGAGGGTCATCATGGAGGAGCAACCTTGAGGAGTGTGAAGAACAGACTCATGAAGAAGGATCCTGGGGAGAGAGAATCACTCTGCGAGACTAGTTCCAAGAGCGAAGATAGAGAAAGATGACACATGGAATTTGTTTTGGAAACAGCATCCACTCCTCTGCATTCCTGCTCCTGGACTGTGCTTGTCTGAGGCATGGACAAACAGCAGCACAGAGACCTGCTTTGCTCTTAGTTAGTTTTAGATAGCTGAGGCAGAGAAGCTCTCAGGACAGGGTTTTTTTTTTCTTCTTCTTTTTTTTGGGGACTGTTTAAACCTACACTGGACTGAAAACCCCAGAGGGTCACTGGGAGCTCAGCACCTGCAGCCCACTGGGGCCTGGATGTCCAGTGCGACTGATAAGAGATGGAGTGAGCCCAGCTACCCATGACAAAGATTTTCTGAGTTTACCATCTCACTTCAAAACAACGAAAGGATTCATTGTTTCATACTATTAATTCTTTATGCTTGGGGGCACTTTGTTTGTTAAATAAATATTTTTTTCCACTTTTCTCTGAGGAAGTTCTTTTCCCAGACCAGTTGGTGGGAAGCGCTGTTTGGGTTTGCTTCCCAGAGGGACCCCATTCAGAGGTTCTCTCACAGATTTGCCCTAAACCAGGACAACTACTGTCATGTATCTAAATACAGGTGTGCAATACTGTGTGTGACTTATACATATAGCTCATGGAATATCTGAAGTAGACTCAAGATATTCACCCAGTTTGCATTTTGCGCCTATGAAACAGGGCTGTGTTTGGTACCTTATCTAGTGTCTCTCCCGCTGGCTCCAGTTAAGTGCGGATGTAGCTAAACACTTTGTGCATTGAAAGGCACAGACACCTGGGGAGGGCCAGGGGCCTGCCACCAAATAACTTATGCCTAAACCCTGGAAGGGGCAAAGAAAGAGGACAGAAATGCCCCTCTAGCATAGGGCAAGAAAAGGTCTCCCTCCCATGAACCTTTGCAACTGTATGTTAATATCTTGTAGGCTTTGTTATTGTATTGGTTCACTAAGTTGATACCACCCCAGTTCAGCCCCTGTTTACCAAATATGTACTGTCCCCAGAATATTCTTCCCTCCCTTAATCCCCATTGGCTCCATTCTACTGCATTGCTCCACCTTTGTTACCTTGTTGGTTCTCCCCTGCACCACTTTCCCTTATCCCTATTGGACCTTGACCCTCAGATCCACCTTTTTTGCTCTGTATTCAATGCTGTGCCATCAGTTTGAGCTTGTTCTTGTCCCTGGACCCCTTTGAGACTCTACCCCCTTCCTGTTCCACAATAAAGCAGTTTTTGGAGACCATAGGAGGACCTATCCTTTTGCCTATATTTTCAGCTATCTACCGCAGTGTGCTCCAGGTCCCAAACATGCAGGTTGCCCTCAAGGCCTTGTTGTGGCCTGTTGCAACAGACACCTTTGTCTAACATTTAGTAATTCATCGTGCAAAAAAATAATAATTTTCTTTCCTGTTCACTGCTTTCCCCTCCCTTTCCTTCCTTCCTTCCCCCACCAAGTTGCCTGACAGCAATAAAGCAGATAGCATGCATATTTAGAAAGGCTAAAGGGAATCCTGCAAGACACTCATTGATATTACTCAGCTGAATGGTCCCAGCTGGCATTCTACATGCCTCACAAGGCATCAACACTGATCTTGGAATGAGCAGTAACCATTTCTTCCTTCCAGTGTCTGAGCCATAAAAATGAGATATACTCAGAAACTATGCCAAAGTAGATGGAGTTTTCTGAGCACTCTTTAGGTCATCTGGGATAAAAAATTCATTGCATCTCTTTGGTCTTGATGATTGACAAGGATTTCTGGATTTCAGCATATTTGTTAAGCTGATTTAGTTTTAAAAGTTTCCTATAAATTAGTGCAGTTGAAATTGCTCTTTAAAGATATATGGAATATATGGAGTGTTACATGTTTGAAATGTACTTTATAAAAAGTTAAGAGAACTAAATTGTCAGCAAAGATGGAAAAAGATCCCCAGGCATTTATGAAAATACTGAGATGGCTGTACAAACTGATACAGTACCTTCTGTTGTTTACACTCACTTATTAAATACATAGGATCTGATTTTTCTTTGTCAATTCCAATCACTGTACAATTGAGACTTCCTCTGCTGTGTTTGCTAAGGAATGAAGGCTCTTGATATGTTAGGATAGGAGAGGAAATGGGAAAAGGGAAATGTGGATGACAAGTGGGAGAGCTACCACTGGGCTAAAACTTCTAAATGTACGTAACAACTGTGACTGCTAACAGATTCCCACCCACCTACCATTGAAACAACTCTATTATGAAGTGCTCCCTACAAGTGTGTCTCACAACAATTCCTATTCAGCTGTTGCTGAATAAATAGGAATGGTCCAGTTCAAGATATCTCCCATTAGAAAGAGCATAAAAAAAGAGAGATCTGGAGAAGGTTCTGATGACTGGAATCTTCTGCTTGTTTGTGAAGTATGGCAGGAGTCACAAGTGATGAGAAAAAGTGTTTTGACAGCTCTCTTTTCCCCATCAATTCATCTCTAAAAGAACCAGCAGGAAAAGCAAGAAGTATGAAAATAAGTATCAAAAAGCAGAAAGCTGATTGGAACTGTTTCGGCAGCGTTGTTTGTTTGTTTGTTTGTTTGTTTTTGTCCACCTTCCCCCCTTTTTATAATCAACACTATGGAAATGGCATATAAAACACAGTATATGGTCACATCAGATGAGACACACTGCATTAGTATAAAGAAATACCCATCTTAACAAAATCTAATCCAGGCCAACTCATCACTGTGTAACTGGATTACAGTGTGGCTCAATAGAGGAAACAGCATTGGAGGTAGAAGAGTCTATCCTGACAAGGTGCTAAGCAGTAGGGAATACTAAGTTAAGGACTATCAACAAATATGCACAATACAGATACTTGCTTTTCTTGTAAACAGAAGCTAAAAACTTTCGAACAAGAGCACTCATTATTCTGGTTATTTGCTTTACCTTGAGTAATTTGGCATGAACACTGTGAAAATTTGAGATTCTGCTCAGACAGATGTAGGAAAAACATTCTTGCAGATTGTCAGAACTTGACTGAACATGAATGAACAATCTGCTCTGACTACCTTCTGAACTAGAACCAAACTAGGTAACTTTTGGAAGTCACTTCTAACTTATATAGTTCTTTGATTCTACTAAGAAATGTATCACAGGAATGCTGTCTTGTATGAAGGCATAGCATTTGAGTTAGCCAAATCCTAAGGGGTAGGGAAACTCTACAGTACTACTACAGTAGTTGTGTACTGATTTTTTCCCCCTAGGGCTTGATAGGTCTATGTACAAGTATTAAAGGGAGTTAAGTCACAGTTTGAATTTGGCATGTCAGTGCATAGCCCCCACATAATTTTGGGTACGCACCCTTAAAATGAATTATGAAAATAATGAAACCTCTGAACAGAGGATCTGTAGAATCATGAAGCTAAAAGAGAGGAGTTGCTAACAACAAAGAGTTTTAAGTGTTGAGCTGAGCCCTCTGGGCACTGCAGCTGAGACAAGTAGGAGGTTCAGTGCCTGCTCTGAGAACCACATGCACATTTAAGCTTAGATCCTTGTGATCAGTCTGACAGCAGCAGCACCTGGTTATTTTGACATGTTCCTGGAATCTGAACAATTAAGAACTGTTTAATGGGGGATGTAACTGAAGGAACAGCTTATTCCTTGTGCAGATTTATCTTAAATTGAACATCAGTGGTTACATATGAGTAGTATTTGAGATCCACTTTCCTTACAAAGTTTGTAGAAGGTATAGATTGCTCACATAAGTAGTTGATATGTTAAAGATTGAAATTTTTTTTCTGGTTATATTTTAAGGCTATTAATTATTCGATAGAAAATTTCAGTCATTTACTTCCAATAAAATTATGTAACTAATGGTACAAAGATAGAACTCAGAGAACAATGAAAGATACTATGTTAACTTGACAGTGTTTGAGGGGGAAGGGGGATGGGAGAGGACAGATTTCCTCACTTTTTACTTCTCTTAACTGTTAAATTAAAAAAAAAAAAAAAAAAAAAAAAAGTTTTCCTCCTCTGCAATGTGGTGTCCTTCCCTGTCTTGCTTACCACTTTCCCCACCCCCATCCCCTGCTCCCAACACAAAATATATTCACAGTGCTACCATACAATGTATTGAAATGTGGGTGGTTTCTTCTTATTTCTTTTTCTCCCCCTCTATCTGCCTCCCACCTCCCCAGCTGTAATCTTTCTGTCTTTTAAAGCATTCTTTGAATTAATGAAAACTCTATGATATTCAAGAAAGAATACAGAAACTTGATTCTAACTACAGGAAATGCATGAAAGGAAATAAAATATTAAGGCTCACGATGTTAACCCATAGCAACAGAATATTATTTTAGGCATTAAGTTACATTTTAATTTACTTGTGCTACTTCATGACTGAATGCGTTTTGAATTTGCAAGACTAAAATAAAAAGACAGACAGAAACAGGCAGGAGGCTTCACTCCCATCCTTTCAGTCTTGATGGGGACACTCATCAGCATTTCATGTGGAGCCTCGCAAGTCATATAGCATTCACAAAATTGAATTACCTCTCAAATTACCATTTTGCCTATTTTAATTATTTCCTCTCCCTTCAGAAGCTGTCCTCTAAAGCTATACTACTTGCCTAATCAGGTTTTCTATCACCATACCTGTCTTCAAAATAAAATGCATTAAAGGTGTGTCCCTTCATATTTTTACACATATTAACATAATGAGTGCTTCAAGCTTATTCTGAACAACAGGCTTTTTGCCATGACCAAGTGACAGACTAATCCTTGGCCAATCAGAGACTGCTTTGCTGTCCAGTACAATTGGTCAGTATGAAGTAATATGGCTTTCTTTAATAAGATGGAATCATCTTCCCATTCCCTTTGAGAATCTTAATCTAGAGCAACGGACCAGCTGTACTTAGTTCAATTTCCCTTTTTCTTATCCAACCAGACTGCAATATAATTTTGTTACTATTTATGAAAAACAAGATTGTCCTCTAGAAAAATTATAGAGGAAAGAGTATATCGGGAGGCTGCTTCAGCAAATTGTGTTTAATGGCAGTGGTAGCCAAACAGAGGTACTTCGAAATGCCATGTATGTTTTCTCTATATTTTATTCCAGTTAAAAGACTTATTTTATTATATTCCTTCTCTGCAAGATATATTCCTTATGAGTACAATACATGGATATCAGTAATAACTCAAAGTTTCAGGTTTTTTCCCTCTTCTGTCTTTATAAATTATATGCTTCACTGTTTAGGATACGTTGCAAATAAAGCCATACAGGGTGTTTAAAGTGGTAGAAAGTTAGCTTATAAATAATAATAAAAAAATTAGAGCAGTTCTCCATGCACAATTTCATTTTTTTATTGCTGGTTGTTTCACAGGCTTTAAAATATTCTAAGTTGTGGTGGTTCTTTAGAGAGACCCAGACGACTGTCGATAGCAAAAGGCACAGAGCCTGCTCTCTGTCTGGGGGGATATCACGGTTTTATTCTGGGGTCCTGCCCCTGCCGGCCTGAGCTCTTACTTAGCTCCTTCCCCGTCCCCCTCCAGTCCCAGAGAGAGCGAGCCCTTTTTCCCAGGGGGGACGGGCCCAGAGGCAGGGACAAGCCACTACCCAATCAGGGACAAGGTGGGAGTGGAACAGAGTTGGGTTACATTCCAGTGTGGGAGGATGGGCAGGGCTGAGCAGGGACAAACCATGTTTGAACAGGGGATACAATAGAAAACATTACAAAAACCTAATATAAAATGAAACACAATATAAACCCAATTAACACACTGTAACACCAAGTCATTCTAGCTAAGGAACACTATTATACAACTGACAGTTCTGTGCACACCTTTGCTACTTGGCACACTTACGAAGTCTTTTTTCACTTGTGTATGTATGGAAGGTGAGATTACTGGAGGAATCTGATTTCACAAAACGGTTGAAATGCTCAGAGCTGGCCTCAGACATTCACTGAACATGACTATCACTTTCACCACATATGAAAACTTCCTGAAACTGCAGATAAAATGGAAAAAGGCCATGAGACCTTGACAGTCCGGAATATTGGTAAAAATTATTTATAATTCCATAAACAAAGAACCCAATAGGATGAAAAAACAAGTCTGTTATTGCAGCTATGGGAAGAAAGTGGTTAAGTGTAGAGTAGTGTAGAGTAGTTAATGCCATTTAAAACTTAAGGAAATTAAGAAGAGAAGCAAAGAAGAGGTATATTCAGGCAATAAACTCCACTGAGCTTTAAATAGAAAGAAGATGAAGGGAAGTGTTTGATACTGTTTGTTCTCCCATCACTCCCACATGTTCAAACTCCAGGTCACTTACCATCTCAGTAATTTAGGACTTTTGTGCTTGTGCTTTCCCATTTGATGCCTTAGGTCCTAATTCAGAAAACATCAAATGTTCTGTGTTTTTTTTTTAGAAGCATTTAACAAGCATTACTTTTCTGCTTGTGTGCACAGTGTATCTTTTTTTAATGCAATTCAGAAGCTGTACCTGTGCATAGTCTTAACTCTTTTTGCTAGAGCTGTAGTGAAGGCAGGAATACAGCATCCAGTGTGCTTTAGACAGACTGATGCTGGATGAGGGCTCATGTCACCTTCCCTGGGGATAAACATCAGACCAAAATGTCTCTTACAGGTGAGTTTCATTTGATTCTGGTTCTTTCAAGGAAAAATAACATTTGCCAGTCCTTTATATTATTTTTGCATTGTGGATAAAAGACTAGAATTCTCTGACAAAATCCCCCCATTCTCCATCTTATTTGCTCATGGTACTTCAGACATTTACATTTGCCCTGACACTAATGGAGCTGAAGTGAGAATACTCAAGTCTGTATTCATCTAAAGCCTAGGGTAATAAAAATTGGAAAAATGGCTCTACTTTTGTAGGACTGAGGAAGAAAAATCAGGTTTGCATTACTGACATTAAATGTAAGACTTATACATAATTTCAATTTTGACTTCTGTTACTACATAATTTGCATACCAGTATGTGAAACACATCAGGGTATTATTGTGATTTATTTATGAAAAGGCCTAAGAAGCTTGCAAGATATGCTGTAGGCCATGGGTCATTTTCATGTCATAAATAATGGACTGAGCTGAATAAAGATGCTTAGGTTTAATAAAGGAGGACAGAACAAATTCTAGTTTAGATATGATAATAACTTTCCCACAGACCAGGGAAAATATCCAAAGGGTCTTTGGTGCTCTGTATCCCCCATATCTGCTGCCTTACTGAAAGAGGATGATAACAGAACCAGAGTGGTGTCAATATTCACTTATTTAGTGTTGAAATACTGGCAGCAGCAGCAAAGCAGACAGTAGAAATTACAGACTATTCTTTTTTATGAGTAAACTGAAGGCTGGGACTAGGGTCCTAGCTAGGCATTCACCTATATCTACTGATTTCATTTGGATATTTCATTAGCTGAAATATAATCCTAAGAACAGAGATTCTAACCCCTTCCCCTTCCCCTTTGCCTTCCCCTTCCCCCTCCCCCTCCCTCTCCCCTCCTTTTCTGTCCTCTTCTTTCTCTACTTTTTTCCTCTTTTTTTTTTTTTTTTTTTTCTCCCCTCTTATTACGTTGACCAGTGCGGTAAAATAGAGAGTAGACATCTTAAATGCTAGTATTATACTAGTAATGGATTTGAAGTTACTAGCTCATAAACTGAGGTGCATAAGATAATACCAGTATGAGATGTATGACAAATAGAATGAAAAGCAAAGAATAAAAATAGTACCCAAAACCCCAACCAAACAACTTCATTGTATGAAAATTCACCATGAAGCCATCACTCTGTCCTGAAGTGTATTAGGCTGAAAATCAGAAGTGTAATAAGTTTGGGAACCAAGAATATAATATAGCTTTTCTTTCAAAATGTATTAACATTACCTTTTATTGAAAACTGAAATAATAAGTTAAGAATCTAGCTGTCTCAAAAAATAGAGCTTTGGTCAGACATAAGACAGTACTTCAGCCTAATTTTCCATATGGAATAGTATTCTGTAGATAAGCAATGCTTGTTGTGCAATGGTATTTGGAATAATTATTTGACATTTTCAGATGACAACTGTTGTTTTAGTGAGAAATATATTATGCTTGTTTTTACACAGCTTCAAAGAAATTGTATAAGATGATAAAAAACTTAGAAGACACTCAGGTTCATAAATCAGCTGATCTTTCAGAAATCAATGGGACATAAAGTAATAATGAATTTATCTCTGCAGAATCAAGACCTTCAGGTGAAAGCACCCCTTTCAAATTTTCTGGATGTACTTCTTCTTCTCCACGTAAGTCTAAGTGTGAAAATTTAAATAAATGTAGTAAATTTTATCTAGGACTCCTGCTGGCCCAAAACACAAGGTCAAAGTTAGCATGTGGTAATTATGCAAATCCAGCATTCACAACAGTTACTGGTGGGACATTTCTAGCTATGAACAAATCTAGCTTACACCATAATTTCTCTGCTGGGCTGAGTGACTGATTACACAGAAGGCTCTTAGGTATCTGATTGTAGCTTGTTTTAGTGGTCACCTGTTTTTATAAAAATTCATAAATAAAATAGCTTTTAGGGTGAGAGTACTTTTAAAAACATAAATCCACTTAAAATCCATTAAAAACATAATGACTATGGAGAGATGTGGAAAACCACTTGATGGTCAGCCTTTTGCAGGTGCTATGATTCACTTATGGATTTCTGTAATTTTCATGTTTATAAATATAAGATTATTTATGAATAATAATGGTGAGAGTAATGGAAGTTAATGATGTCATTGCAGGTGGTGCTCATTTGAAGTGCTGCCTATGAGAGTGCAAGCTGTGCAGTACTGCTTGCTTTTACAGAACCAGACACTACTACATAAATAGTGTAGAATGAGCTATTGATTTACTATCTTTCTTCCATTTAAATGTAATTTATTAACACATGTTAAACAGAGGAATAAGTAAAAAAAAAACAACAACCAAAAAACAAAACAAAACAAAAAAAACACCCAAAAAAACCCCCCAAAACAAAACAAAAACAAAAAAAAAAAAACAACCAAACAACATCGCTACTGCTGACCTGTAGGAACTCAAATTTCTGCAAAGCATTTTTGTCATCAGCAATATGTGGAAAACAACTATTTGTTGCAGCTGGTGGGTGAGCCCACCAGGGGAAGGACTATCTTAGATCTGTTGTTTGCAAATAGAGATGGGCTGGTGGGAGAAGTGGTTGGAGACCGCTTGGGGCAGAGTGATCATGAAATTATAGAGTTCTTGATATCTGGTGAAATTAGGAGGAGCACCAGTAAGACTCTTACATTGGACATCCAGAGGGCAGACTCTGGCCTATTTAGGAGACTTATTCAGAGAATTCCTTGGGAAGCAGCCCTTAAGAACAAAGGAGTTCAGGAAAGATGGATGTGCTTCAAAAGAGAGATTTTGAGGGCACAGGAACAGACTGTCCCTGTGTGCTGAAAGATGAGTTGACGAGGCAAATGTCCAGCCTGGCTGGGCAATGAGGTTTTGAAGGAACTTAAGTATAAAAAGAGGATGTATCATCTTTGGAAGGAGGGTCAGGTTTCTCAGGAAGTATATAAGGGGGTTGTTACGGTATGTAGGAAAAAATTAGGTGGGCCAAAGCTCAGTTTGAAATTAAAATGGCAACTTTTGTAAAGGATAATAATTTTTTTTTACAAATGTATTAATGACAAAAGGAAGGGTAAGACCAACCTTTGTTCCTTATTGGATGAGGGAGGGAACTTAGTAACTGCAGATGAGGAGAAGGCAGAAGTGCTTAATGTCTTCTTTGCCTCAGCCTTCTTTGCCTCAGTCTTTAGTGGGAAAATGGCTTGTCCTCAGGACAACTATTCTCCTGGGTTGGTAGATGGTGTTAGGGAGCAGAATGGTGCCCCTTGTCATCCAAGAGGAGGTAGTCAGAGAACTGCTGAGCTGCTTGGATATTCATAAATCTATGGGATCAGATGGGATCCACCCCCTGGTGATGAGGGAGCTGGCAGATGAGCTTGCAAAGCCACTCTCCATCATTTAACAACAGTCTTGGCTCACTGCTGAGGTTCCAGATGACTGGTAGCCATTCACAAAAAGGTTGGGAAGGAGTATCCTGGTAATTATAGACCAGTCAGTCTCACCTCCGTACTTGCTAAGGTAATGGAACATTTTCTACTGAGTGTCATCACACGGAATTTACAGGATGGCCAGGGTCTCAGGCCCAGCCAGAACGGGTTAAGGGGGGGTAGATCATGTTTGACTAACCTGATTTCCTTTTATGACCAGGTGACCTGCCTGGTGGATGCAGGGAAGGCTGTGGATGTTGTCTGTTTGGATTTCAGCAAGGCCTTTGAGACTGTCTCCCTCAGCATATTCCTGGATGTGCTGGCTTGAAGGCAAAACCAGTGAGAGACTCCAAGTCAGATAAAGCAATTTAATGGGAGAGGAAAAAAAAAAAAAAAAGTAATATAAATAAAACAAAACACATGCAATAGTACAAAAGATCACTGACAGAGTCAGAATACAACCTGACACGGTGGTGGCAGCAGTCCAGATGAAGTGGTCTTGTTGAAGCAGTGTTCCTGCAGAAAGGTCTGGTAGCTCTTGTCCTCTGGGAATCCAGTGGGTAAGGCTGCCTGTGCTGTCCCAAATGCCAGATTATATCCAGCTGGGAATGCTTGGCTCCTCCCCCTGGGTGGAGCATCTCACAATGGGCTGATATCATTTCATCAGTCTTGTAATGGGTCCTTGATTGCCCATTAAACAGAGATAGCTCCTGGAGGGAGGTATCTATGAGTCATGCAGCAGTGCATTGATGGGCCATGAAGAGAAGACAGTCCAGAGGCAGGGGGCAAGGGAAACACTGCCCAATCTAGTTTCAACAGCTCCTGTAGATGGTGATAGAATACATACTTTGGGCACATCTTAAATTGTAACCTAGGATACTGAATAAGCTGGCAGCCTGTGGCTTGGACAGGACCATTCTTTGCTGGGTTGAGAATTGGCTGGATGGCTGGGCCCATAGAGTTGTATTCATGGATTTTAAATGAGGATTTTAAATGTAACTACTACTGGCAGAGAAAAACCCTCCCAGCATGTGCAGAAAAATCTACATGCCTCTTCGGAATGTCAAGTATTGTTTAGATGATAGAGCTACAAAATATCTGCAATCTTCTTTGAAATTACCGTGTATCAGATAAGAATCATACAAGAATCATAAACCTTTTTAATTTTTTAAAGCTAATTGGAGTAATTATAACTTATTTAGAAACTACCCCACTATACACTATTGAAGGAAATTAGATGATGTTCATGATCTTTCAATACTTGGGAAAGATTTGTTTTCAATAGGGAGGAAAAAAAGATCTACATTCCAAAGCAAACTAGTATTTGTTACTAATTTTCTGCTTCGTGCCTTAAGTGATAATGAAAAATTCCCAAAAATAGTAGTTTCCTGTCATCTTCAATTAGACTTGCAAAGTTTCATCTCATCCAGTGGTCATTACAGCGTTGATTTATCTGATAGCTCCATACATTCATATTTGTTTTCTTAAAGCATCAATTGTGTGGAGAAATTGGAACCATTTAGGATTTGAGAATCAATACAAAGTGTTGACAACTTGTGAGGTGCAAGAATGCACAACTAACACTTACTAAGTGAGAGGGAACTATTCTAGTAAAGTGATTTTACCAATGCACTATACCGTTTTTGTTAGTAACTCTGGCCAACTCTTTTGCTATTTATAACTAAACAATGAGAGGAAACAGTGATACATTTCTGAAATCTTAACAGCCCAAAACACTTGATTTCTGGTCTCAAGAGAGTGACCCGATGCTGTCACTGGCATATGACTCTTGCTTCCTGAGGTACTTCCACTTGTCATTGAGATCTGCATTTACCAAGACAGAGGTGCTCAACATTGTGGAGACTTGAGATTTGTTCTTGAAATTTGCTTTATAAAGACTTTTATTGGATTCTTGTTCTCCATTGCTTCAGAACGTGGGTGCATTTCTAATAGTCTCTGAAGACTTGCCTATCATAACACTGAAACAGCAGTAGTTTTGTCCTTGGGATGACTGTTAAAGTACTACTTATAATGAGTTAAAAATAACTATAGCAAAGATAAAGTTTTCAAGAGATCTAAGTTAGAAATTTGGTGCAACAAGAAGAGTTTATTGAGATTCGTGAGCTCTTTAGAGAACTGTGTTGGTCCATCTGTGCACGGCTGGGAATGAAATAAGTGTAAAGCTGGCTTTACTGCTTTTAGCCCCTTTGGTGGTTTTCACAACACCCTCATTCTTCATTTATATCAAGTTATATCAGCTGACATTCACCTAGGAATATTTCTGATCTAGAAAACTCTTTCTGTGTTTGGTAAGTATTTTAAAAACCTTTCAGTTTGCCACAGTATTCTTCCTATTGTGCACAGGCACCAATGCAATTTAGTTTCCAGTTCATTAGGTCAAAAGCCAATCTTGCTAATGTATATGACTTGCAGTTTGTGCGTAAACAGTAGTCAGAAATTTTCTTTTCTCTTCCCTTTTATATCAGTCAAAATGAAATTACTAGAGAGATTATACTTTTCTGCAACTTGGTCACAGTAATTTTGCTTACAGATTATCTAATTTAAATTAATAGCTTCAAATTAAAAATAGATAAATTCCATGCAAAAATGTAATTAATTATTTGAGATATCTATTGGTTTCTTAAATGTACAAGATCAGATATATTTTAAAAGATGGAAGGTTTAAATAAGACAAAGATTTGGGGAATTAAACTCAGGAGAAACATAATTTAAAGAAAAAAGTTTACACAGACTAATGACATGTACAGTAGGGTGTAAGTTTAGACCTGTGAATCTGGCATATTTATACATGCATTCTGAGCTGGAAAGGTTTTTTGTTTAAAAGAATGAGGATAACAGCTTTAAAATTGAACCTTTGCTTCAGATGTCCAGCCTTAGTAATGCTGCAAGAATTCAAAGATCAAAAGAACCAATATTATGAATTGGACATTCAGCTGACATAACTCAGTTCTGATCTGCTTAAAACAAAGAGATTACTGAGCTGCACCAGCTGTGGATGTGATCTAATGTTTTTAATGCCATAGAAGAAGTTAGTCTGTGCAACGTTCTAATCTGCCTCCAGTGTATTTATTGATGGCATGCTTGTCTGCAGGGCCAGAGGTTGCCTGCTGGACAGGCTGCTTTCTAAGCAGAGAAAGCAGGATCCAAGCTGGGAGCAGGCAGAGAACTGTCCTGTCCCCATCATGATGTGGACACAACATGCCTTCCAACTGACATGGGCAAACAGCCGCTGTATTGATGTGGTTTTTACCCATCCTGTTCCATCTGTGCCTGTGTGGTGTCTGGCAAAAGGGGCAGGGGAAAGAGCACTGCCAACCTGATAGATATTCACAACAGCCAATATAATCTCCTCAGATCTGTGAAGGAAAAACATCAATGTCTTTATGGATCAGCTGGCTATCTTCTCTTCACCATTCCCCCTTCTTATGACTGTGCATACACACATTATAAAATGTAAAGTGAGTCATGACAATTTTTTTGAGAATAGTATAAGTGAAAGTAGACCTTTTCTGTGAGATGATTTTGGAAATATCAAGGGGGAAAAAGATAGTAAACTGGTTTGGAATTCTCTGTATAACTCTCTGACCATTTACTACTAACACTACCAGGGATGATGAAGATACATAAAAATAGGCTTTCAGGGTTCTCAAGAGCTGCCTAATCTGTCCTTTTCTGAAGCAAGATGGATATTGTCAGCTGGAGAGAGAAGACATGTTATCTTTATCTTTTTTAATAAAGAAATACAAATGTGAAGGCTGCTGTTTTTTAGGCGATATGAGAAAATAATTTGTAGCTCTTGCTGACAGAAGGGTTTTTTTAATGCCCAGCCTAAATTTCATTATGAAAATACCTTCATCACCATAGAGAACAAGTTTTTGCCTTTCCTCTAAGTCTGCTCCATTCCCACTGTCAATATTTTCTTCCTGAGGATGAAGAAATCTGAAATCTCAGATTTCCATCATCAAGACAAGGAAGACCTGATAATTTTCCTTGGTGTCCATGACATTGGTATCTTTTGCCAAAGACACCTTTTCAGACAGGGCACAGAAATATGTATGGGAGATTACTTTGCAAATTCAGCAAGATTGTACATAGACATTACTTGTTTCCCATTTTGTAAAGAAGTTAATTTACTGAGGTATTTTGTGTAACAGCCTTTATGTAAAACAGCTGCCTACAAGTTTGTTTTACTCATTGCAATTATCCTCACTGATTTATTTATTTTTTTAATTTACCAGCTTTCCATTTAGATAGGACAGAATTGAATTCTGATCTTGTCTTAAAACTTACTCACTTTATATGTTGCTACTGCAGATGTAGTAGAAATAGTGAGGAATTTTTGGTACAGAAGGAAAATGTCAAGATTTGAAGCTGTAGGAAAGTGATACTAGATTTCTTAGAAAAAAATTGTTTCAGAGGACAATTACTTGAGACTTTTTTTTGTATTTTAGATGAATAAAGCTGTCATCAACTAAAACCCCATTCTTAGAAGGGGATCTAGAGCCTATTTCAAGATGAAAAATGTTTGATTTCTTAAATCTTGCACAAATAAGTATGTATTCAGAGAATTTACTGCTATGTTACACAAACGTTTTTACTCAATTATCAATTTCATATGTTTACTCTATATAGAACTATATATATATTCACAGTCCATTGTGTTAAATTTGGGTTTGTTTTTTAGTTTGGTTTTATGTTTGCAAATTTGCAACAATGACATGCATAGCTTGGTATACTTCTTGGAAAGGTAACAGTTAAAGTATAACTGTTTGAAATAAATGGTTTTAGTTACAACCAGGCAGAAACCCCAACAAAATGTAGTGGCTTCATGTTCGCCAAATTCTGTTGGCCAAATTTAGTGTAGTGGTCTTAGTGTTTACTTTCTTTTTGTGGGAGAGGATCAGGAGGAGCAAAGCAGACTCAAGCTTAAAAAATAAACAAATAGTTTTATTAACACACACTAGAAGAATGGAAAAGTTGAAAAAAACCCAAAGAAAAACAAAATGAAACTTCAAAACACTCTTCCTTTCCTTTATAAACTATTACCTTTCTTACAAACAACACAGAGAGATACAACCTGTGATTTTCAGTGAATTTCACCATTTAAATGTAATCCTTCATCACTTTGGGAGAGGATCCTCTCTAGAGTCCTATGGAGACATTCGCCACAAGACAAAAACAGTTTTGTGGCTCCTAACCTCACAAATCTGCAACTGCCTGGAGTTTTTGCAGACTGTGCTGTTCCACCCATTAGCAGCCTTTCCTCTGGCTAATAACTTGACTCTTAGTGTATGCTGGGTACTGTTTAAGAATTCTTCTTCTAGTACAAGGCAAGGATTCTTTTCTTCTGTTTCTAAAATTGTCTCTATCTCAAAAGAAATAGAGACCTCCTTTTATCCCAGGAGCCAAGGGGTTTTAAGATTCCCACTTAAAGCTCAATTATATCACATCACTTTCTCTCTAAAATCATCTTTGTCTCAAAGAGAGACCTCATTTTACCCCAGGAGCGAGGGGTTTTAAGATTCCCACTTAAATCTCAATTATATCAATCCCCAACTTTGAACAGAACCAGCATGCCCCCAAACAACATTAAGATGTTATAAGAAACAATCCATTTCTCCATAGTTTACACTAGAGAAGTCCAGTTAAAAAATGTCCACTTCCTCAATCCCTCCTTCTAATAATCTTCATCAGTTCTTTCAGTCTTGCTCTACTGACCCCATGCTGTGTCTTTTCTACTCTTCTACTCTGTCTCACTCTTCTCTCTCTCAAGGAAGGCTTAGTCTCGGAAGCTTCATGTTGCCAGGAAAGAGTTAAATCTGGTCAGGCCTGCAGTAGCCATGTGATCTCTGCCAGGCAGCAGTCTCTCTGCTGCTGCATTTCAGATTGGCTGGGTTTTCTCTCTCCACTCTTTTCCTCTCTCTCTGGAAATCACCAGAGGAGGGGAGGGGGAGAGCTCTGCCCACCCCTTGGTGACAATCGGGGTGGCCCCAGCACAACCAGGCCCATAGCGGTTATCAGGGGCCTGACGGAGATCCATCCCTGTTCCAGGGCTCCAGGGCTCTGGGGAAGTTTTAAAAAGTATTTGATGTTAAGCTGCAACCTCTCCTCCCCTGCTGGGAGCTGATGGAGTCCAGTTAGGCCTTGGGACTAGTTTCCACCCCCAAAAAGGGGGGGAGGAGCAGCAGGCTTGACTTTATGTTACCTGTTCCGCTGTCCAGGAAGAAAAGGACTGACTTGAACAGAATCAGGATTTATATGGGTACTTCCCAAAGTTGCATTCAACATTCTCAGTGGTCAAAGCAAATGCCAATATCCCAATCTAACTTCTGATAGAAACCTGTCCTTTCTAAAACAATTCCAGGGTCCTGACAGGGTAACACCCTACATTCCTCCCTAACTAAAAACTGAACTGTGCCAACCTATGACACTGTTGCCTTTTTTTTTTTTTTTTTTTTTTTTTTTTTTTTTTTTTTTTTTTAAATAAAGATTGAAGATAGAAATATTTTAAAATGCAAAGAATTGGGCTGGAGATGGAAGGTGCTCTGAACCTGGCTAGCTTTCGGCAAACCACTCTTGATGGGTGGGCCAGCCTTCATGGTCTTGCCCTTCAATGTCCAAGCCTTCCTCCAGCTCCATGTCTTCTTCTGGTGCACTTGGGATGGTGGCATGGTTCACTGAGGGGGAATGTGTGATATTAATGATTAACTTATAAATCATCCTCTTAACGAGACCACAAGAAATTAAAGCAACAACAATAATAAATAAAATTAATAAACCAGTCTTTAAAATTGAACCAATCCAGCCCAAGAGTCCCCAGTCCTTAAAGGAGTCCGCTCAGCCAGTCATCTGTCTCCCTCTTAATCTTGCCAGCCATGTCCTTCATTCTGCAAGGGTGGCCCACACATTAGCTTTTGGCTGTGGCATAATCCATTCACTGGCCGGCAAGAGGAGGCTGGCGAGCAGAATCAATGGGAGAAGATGGATCTCCATCACAAACTAGGCTCGGGTCAGGATCTGGCTCAAATTAACTGAAAAGGACTTTAAAAAGACAAATTAGTTTGGGGTAGGGAAACTGGAAGGAAAGGGAAGTTCGCCCCATATGTCATCCTCCTTTTTTTTCCTTCTCCACGCTGCGACCGGCACCTGTGAGATTTTTTTCTTTTGTCCCTAAGACTTTTGGGATGTAGGGCCTCACCCATTTAGATGGCAACCACCTTAGGCCTGTGGGGGTGGACATGCAAGCATATCCACATCCCCATGTGATCACCTCATGAGGTCCCTCTGTCCGTCCAGTCTCAGGGTCCTTCATTATGACCGGCGGCCTCTCTTTCATGGTTAGCTCTTGGTTTGCTCCAAAGTGACGGAGTATCAGTGGGTTCAAAACCTCATAGGAGCAGTTTAAAAAATTGATTGTGAACAAGGCCCTGGCCAGTTGGATGGAAGGTGATTCTGTCTTTAAAACCTGCTGCTGTTGTTTGAGGTCCCATTTGATCTCCCGGTGGGTCCTCTCAACCACGGCTTGGCCTGTTGGGGAATGGGGGATGCCTGTCTTGTTTTCCACTCTCCATTGCTGCAGGAAATTGCAGAATTCCTCAGATCAATACGTGAGCCTGTTATCGGTTTTCAGTGCCTTCGGGATGCCCATGAAGGAGAAAGCCTGGACCAGGTGTTTGATGGCATCCCAGGATTTCTCCCCTGTGTGGGTGGAGGCAAAGACTTCGCCAGAAAAGGTGTCTACTGAGACTCGCACATATTTTTGCTTGTTGAATTGGGGAACATATGTCACGTCCATCTGCCACACCTCACAGCTGTTAAGTCCCCTGGGGTTAACTCCCACATTTAGAGTGGGGAGTGCATGCTGCTGACAAGAGGGACCTGTGGCCACGATTGCCCTGGCCTGTTCTCAGGTGATGTGAAACCGGTGAACTAGACCCGGCGCATTTTGATGGAACAATCGGTGACTGACTTTTGCCTGCTCAAAGATGTTTGGCAAAGGGGCCACTGCCACAGGGGCAGCAAGAGCACCAGCCCTTCTGTTTCCCTCAGCAATGAACCCAGGCAAATCGGTGTGTGGCCTTGTATGCATCACAAAGAGGGGTTGCTCTTGGTGGAAGACTAGCTTGACAAGTTTCAAGAGTAACTGAAAGAGTGCAGCGTTAGACACCTCCTGCAGGATGGCCTGCTCTGCCCTGGACACCACTCCCGCAATGTACACAGAGTCCGTGACTAGATTGAATGGTTTGGAGAACCTTTCGAAAGCCCTGATGACTGCAGCCAACTCAGCAACCTGAGGTGATCCTTCTACCTCAGCAATATCTACCTCCTACTGCTGAGTTTGAGGACCTCTCCAAGTCAGGACTGACTTGTGAGATCTTCTGGATTCATCTGTAAAAACTGTCAGAGCCTCCAGAGGTGTTTTGGTCCTAACACTTTTTAATACCAATGTAAATTGAGCATCTGAATGGAAAATTTTATGGGCAGGTCTATGAACTGAAATTTGACCAGTGAAGGAGTCCAAGACAAACTGCAAATCTTCATTTTCTTGAAGCAGGTGTTCTAACATCGCTTTTGTAATTTGGCCTGATTTAAGTCCAATTGGAACGTGAATGCATTCGAAGTCACATCTGGCCATTTCTCTGATTCGGATTCTTGCTTTCCGAATCAGTTCAGCCACCAATTCTTGTGGCCTTGTCATTCTTTTATATCGCTGGTGGCTGAGGAAAACCCACTCTATGATTAAGAGAGGATCTCCCCTGCCATGGTCCTTTTTAGCTGTTGGGTCCCATTGAAAGATGACCCCATGGAGGTGTGGCAACTTCCCCATTATAATAAATTTGAAAGGCAGGTCCGGCTCATACTGGTTTGCCTGCCGCATAGACATGATGTTTTATACCTTTTCCAGGGCTTTCTTGGCCTGTGGGGTGAGGACCCTAGGAGAACTCAGCTCCTCTCCCCCTTTCAGTAATTCAAAGAGGGGGGCCAGGTCTTTGGTGGTCAGACCTAGGTAGGGTCTTACCCAATTCAATGCCCCACATAGCTGATGGCCATCTGCAAGGGTCCTGATTTTTGTCTTGATGGCCAGTTTCTGTGTCACAATGGTCTGCTTGCCAATTTCGAGTCCCATGTACTGGCAAGGTGGCATCCTTTGAACTTTGTTCTCCTGCAGCTTGAACCCTTCAATCTAAGGCCAAGTTCCAGGTTCACCAGGGTTGACGGTGACAAAATACCATTCATCATCACTAAGGAGCAATGATTCAGTGAGCTGCAACCTGTAGGGTTTATAAAATGAATCAGTTGTTAGAATGGGTTTGGTAAGGTCATGGGCAGTATCAGGTTTCAAGTCTGGTAAAGATTCTGTCTCGCCCACTTTAGTGGGACGATGCAGCATTGTTCTGTTCTTTACATCCTCTTTCCCTCTCCTTTCCCTCTCTGCCCGGTCCACCGTATTTGGGTCTTGGCGCAGGGTGGACCCATCCTCCCCAAATAGAGGT
The DNA here is from genome assembly GCA_022316685.1 of Progne subis subis. NCBI lineage: Eukaryota > Metazoa > Chordata > Aves > Passeriformes > Hirundinidae > Progne > Progne subis. Next base: position 95,794 of record JAKJHU010000992.1, on the reverse strand, counting down.
TGGTTTTCCTCCATTAGATTTCCCTTGCGCTCCCTCTTTTTTGTTTTTAAATGTTTCTAATTCTTTTTTGAGCGGGCATTGCTAGACCCAGTGTCCTGTCTCTGCAGAGATGACAGAGTGGTTCTGGCTCTGATTGAAGAATTTCTTCTTCTGTAAAGGTATTCTGCTTGACAGTGTAGCGGATTGTCCACTGATTTCTGTTGCAGCAGCCCTCATGGTGTTAGGAGGATGTGCTCATTGTCCGGTTGGGGGGCCCATGAATAGAACCTTGATCTGGCAGACCTGCAGCATTTCTTGAAGAGAGGGTGGAGAATCTAGGGGAAGACTTAAAATTGTGGCAGAGCATAAATCATTTGCATTGGCAAAAGCAATTTCCTCTAGGATTCCCTCCCATGACTGCTCCTATTTCACTTGCAATTCAATTGCCCTGGTCAGCCTTTCTACATAATCCACAAAGGGTTCCATGGGACCTTGCCTGATCTTAGAATAGGGTGGAAGGGGACCATGAGGCTGCATACTAAAAAATGCTTTGGCTGCTGAATGTGCTATGATCTGCAGAGCCGGAATGGGGATGTTTGCCACCTGGTCAGCTGGGCAAGCCCACTGCCTCTCCCCACACTGATGGTCAGCGGTAAGGGGGTTGCCCTGCTCATCAACGGCTGTTTCTGGATTAGCAAGTAAATTGCAGAGGGCGTCCCTGAGAAGCTTTCTCCATGCTGTGTCCTACAACTTGTATTCAGTAGAATACATGAGGCAGGAGAAAAGTTGCTTCATGTCTGCAGGGACAACTGCAACCACGGTAAGATCAGCTTTTAAAAGGCCGCTAAAATAGGGACTCTTCCTGCTGTAGTCTTTATGTGCCTTGCATAAATCCCGAATGGTAGTTTGGGGGAAGGGGTGCCAGTTGCCATAGACATTCCCCCCTCGTGAATGTTTAAAAGCAACGGGGGCAAGGGATGGGATTGAGTGAGGCGGTGGCCGTTCCGGTTGTTCTGGCTCCGGCTCCTCATCTTCCGGGTTCCCACCGGGAACCGGAAGGGTGGGCATGGGAACCAGAACTCCAAGATGGCCTCTTTCTGGGAGGGGGTGTAGTTTGGAGCTGGATGACATCACCTGAGGGGTGTGTTGGTGGGCAGGGTGGGTGGGAAGGGTTTGAGGAGAAGGCGGGTTACATCATGGGAGAGGGGTGGGCTTGGGGACAGAAAGGGTTTGGAGGGAGTGGAGAGAGTGGGGGGACAGAAGGGATTGTGGGGAGAATAAAGGGAGGACCAT
>JAKJHU010000992.1:0-94422 GCA_022316685.1 Progne subis subis | reverse complement strand
TTATATTTAGCTGAAGGCAAAAGTAAAGAAGAGAAAGGTTAAAAACCCCTTACAAAATAGGACCACAAGAGGTAATAATCTCCTCAGCAGAAGAGCTGATTCTAATAGAAATGTAATGTGAAATCATTTTGTGAAGAGTGTACAAACAGATGTTTAGCACTGTCTATAAAACATATAAGTGTTGCCCTGAGCTAAAGTAGTTAAAGGGATGAGCCAACATTTCTCAAAAAAAACCCCATTAGATTTCTAATGTAAGTCACAATAAAATACATTTTTAAAGACATTTCTTATGTGTCGAAAAATGCCTGTTCCCTCCTGCTGTTGAGGACTCCAGGACGGTGTGTATGGATCTGGACGAGAGATCTCTGAAGTTGGGTTGTAGCAGGAGAGGTTTATTGTGTAGAAAGTCAGGCTTTGCCCTGAGCTGCCAGGCGCCGCTGCAGCATGGCCTTGGTAGATGGGGGCAGTGAGTGATAAAGAAATTCCAAGAGCAAGATGCAAGAGAGGAGAGCAAAGGAGGAGGGCACACAGAGACAAGAGAGAAGCAGAAAGAGCGCGGCCCACTCTCGCAGCCCTCTGATAAGAGGTCTCGAGGTGGGCTGTAGCAGGCTTGTGTCAATGGGGCTACAGACACTTGCTACTTTAGGGAGAGTTACATGTGTGGGATGAATCATACATTGGGGGTTGTTTTCTCAGGCATCTGCAGCTAGGACATTTTAAACATCAAAACTTTCAATTCTATCTCAGTTACAGGTTTTACATTCTCAGAATCCAAGCAATCATATTTATAGGGCTTTCTGGCTTCATCCTTCCCAACATCTCCCCCATTCTTATTAACAACTAAAACGCTAGACACTGTCTTACTCATTACTTTTTGCACACAGTGAAGTATGCAGGGAACCGCTACTAAAACTACAATTACTACTATTAGAACAATCAAACCTATCTTACAAATTTCCTTTAGCCAAGGTGCAAAGCTCAAACCGTCAAACAAATTGTCCAGCCAAGATGGGTCATCTATTGTAATTTGGCTAGCTAAATCTCTCAATTCTTGCAATTGTTTGTGAATGGAAACAGAGTGATCGGATAAATTCATGCAGCACAAACCTTCAAAATCTTCACAACCATGTCCATGTGCCAGAAGAAGGTAGTCAATGGCAGCTCTGTTTTGTAAAGTGACATGTCTGATTGCTTCTTCATCTGTTAGCAAGTCACTGATGATAGTAGAGGTGGCATTTACTTCTTTGCTGAGCCAGCATTCTAACTTGTTCAGTTGTTTGAGGGCAATTGAGGAGCTTAGCTGAGGCAGGAAAATGCTAGCAGCAATTGACTCTCCTGAGTTCCAAGGATGGAAATTACTATCACAGTTTCTCTCATATTCATGTCCCCAGGAGGATCTAATCCTCCTGCTTTTCTTTTTGACTGCTTTTTTGACATTGGGAGCAATTATTGTAAGTTGTCCCATGGCACAAGGACCACCATCTATTTTTGAAGGTATACCTTGCCAGGCCCTGTCTCCACAGATGAGCCAAATCCCTTTAGGAAATCGAATAGGAAGTTTGTTAAAGCGATCTGTGTGGGCCTCATCTTACGTGAGAAGCTTAGTTTGATTGCACCAAGAAGTCATGTTGCTATAAACTGGGTGATAAGGGGTAACGTTTAAATGAGGGCCATTTTCTCCTCGGAAATGAAAGAAGTAACAGGTGCTCATAGTTAATGAGCCTAGGATTTCTAGCTCTTGGAGGTCAGATTTATCAACTTTAGAATTGTCAATATAAGTGTGGTGTTTTTGGCTGGGAGTTGGGGATATGTGATGATCATCATATGGCCAGTATTTGTCAAAAGTAACATTGTCAAAACCTTATGGAAGAGGCACTCCGACTAAACAGGTGGAAAAAGGTTTGTCAGGGCTTGTGTTGGATAGACAGATGGTATCAGAGCCTGCAGACTTGGCCAAAGTAACACAGACATTCGTCTTTGATTGACTTAGGTAAAGCTTGACTACAAAAACTAAAACAAAAGAACAAAAGTAACATGCATGCGCGCAAATGATAAAACTTCAGTCTTTTCTTGGGCTGCTTTTGGCGGATCATCTTCTCCTGATGATTCTGCGCAGCTCAGGTCTGGGTGCTTTCTTCTTGGTTTGCAGCAGTACTGGCTGATGTGGGGGTCTCAGCGGGCTTCGATGCGTGGTATGGTTTCACGTTCTTTGCTGGAACCCACCGGAGTCCTTTTCTGTTGAGACACACGCAAACCCCTTCCCCCATGTTATAAGATTGTATGGTCCTTCAATTTGTCCTGAATCTAGATTTTTAATTAAAACTGGGGGGTGCTCCTTTAGTTTTGCTTTGTTATTTAAGAAATGTCTGTAAATGGGGGGGTCTGGCTCCTCTGCAGAGCTGTTCAGAAAATTATAAACATAGAGGGCTTTATTCAACCTCTTTTGAGGTGCAGCCTGGTCTTCTCCCCCTTTCTGTTGATCTAAAATGCATTTTAGAGTTTGATGTGTTCTTTCTATGATTCCTTGACTCGTGGGAGAGTAAGGAATGCCAAATGTATGGCGAACACCCCAATCATTCAGGAATGCAGCTTATTCTTGTGAGGTGTATGAAGGACCATTATCAGTTTTAATTTCTTGGGGGACACCTAAATAGGAGAAAGCTTGTGAAAAATGCTGGCAAACATGCTTAGCTGTTTCTCCTGCATGTACAGAAGCAAAACCTGCATTTGAAAATGTATCAATAGAGACATGGATATTTTTAAGTTTTCCAAAAGAGGGGTACTTAGTAACATCTGTTTGCCATTTCTGCAAACTTTCCAACCCCCTTGGGTTGGTGGCTCCTGAAGAGGGGAGAGGTTGAACCTGCTGACAGTTTGGGCAAGCTCGTACAATATTTTGTGCTTGTTCTAGGGTAAGGTGAAAATCTCGTTTGATTGCTTGTGCATTTTGGTGAAAAAATGCATGACTCAGTTTGGCTTGTTCAACAGTGTTAGGTAAGGTGGTTGTAGCAAGCACTGAGGTAGAATTTTCAATGCTTGCTGCACCTTCCTCATCAGATGCAGCTGATGCCAATGCATCAGCTCGTGCATTTCCTTCTGCCATAAATCCTGGAAGACCTGAATGAGCTCTAATGTGAGAACCGTGTGGTGCGGAGGCGGGGAGGGGGGCGGTTTCTGCTGCAGACCCGCGGGCGCGCTGAGGGGATCTCCGGGACCAGCGGGACTAGCTGCCGCGGCTGCAGTGGCGTTTTTTGCAGCAAAGAGCTCAACGAGAGCTCTGCAAGCAGGTTCAAGTTCAACACCAGCAAAATTCTTTCGTGAAATATCATTAAAGAGTCGATTTCCAACTGAGTCCCAAAAGTCTCTGGTAAAGACAGCTGAACGGTCAGCACTGGGAAAGTTAACTAGAGTCCATTCTAAAAGATCTTTTAGCTCTTGCTTAGGTAAAGTACTGTTGTGGTCGCGTAAAAGGTGCTTAAGTTGTTTATAGAGATCTCTATCATGGGTAAAACGAGACAGACCCATACTGTTTAGACAAGTGTAGCTCACCTCGATGTCGCAGAAGCAGGTCCTCAGTCGAGATCCGACGTGGGGGTTGGCCAGACACTCCAGTCAGGTCTCAGGACTGCTCGGGGTCACCCTCAGAGCCACGGCTCCAGGCGCTGCTCAGGAACAGCTTTTCCATGCTCGGGGACGCAAACCTCCACTCAGCGCGTAAATGCGGGCAGTGCCAAGCAGTGCCCACCTGCGCTCAATGCACGTGGAAACAAACCACGGCAAAAATTCCCTCCGTGAGCCACAGTGGCCGCCGCTCAACAGCCGCCGTCTGTGCTCAAGGGATCCGAGGCAAAACCTCCTCAGAGCTCGAAGTGTCCACTACCAAGTAACAGTTCTCGTGCTCAAGGTTTTGCCCTCGGCAACTTTAAAGAGCTGCAGCCTCACGCTGCTCAGCAGCGATGTGCTGTGCTCACGACACCGATCAGAGCACACTTAGCAATTTAGTTACCGTCCATGATGAAGTCTCTCACAGCTTGAAAGGCTGGGTCCTGCGTCTTCCACATTGGGCGCCAAATTGTCGAAAAATGCCTGTTCCCTCCTGCTGTTGAGGACTCCAGGACGGTGTGTATGGATCTGGACGAGAGATCTCTCAAGTTGGGTTGTAGAAGAACAGGTTTATTGTGTAGAGAGTGAGGCTTTTCCCAGAGCTGCCAGGCGCTGCTGCAGCATGGCCTTGGTAGATGGGGGCAGTGAGTGATAAAGAAATTCCAAGAGCAAGATGCAAAAGAGAAGAGCAAAGGAGGAGAGCACACAGAGACAAGAGAGAAGCAGAAAGAGCGCGGCCCACTCTCGCAGCCCTCTGATAAGAGGTCTTGAAGTGGACTGTAACAGGCTTGTGCCAATGGGGCTACACACTTGCTACTTTAGGGAGAGTTACATGTGTGGGATGAATCATACATTGGGGGTTGTTTTCTCAGGCATCTAGTAGCTAGGACATTTTAAACATCAAAACTTACTTTCAATTCTATCTCAGTTACAGGTTTTACATTCTCAGAATCCAAGCAATCATATTTATAGGGCTTTCTGGCTTCATCCTTCCCAACACTTATGCCTAAAATCAAGACTTCTGCAAGATTTTTGCAGTTGCTTGATCTTCACTGTGATTATGAAGTACTGAAGATGTAGAGAAACATAAGCCAAACTGAGCCTGGTGAAACTGTATGGGAAAGATTTTCTGCATAAATCTAACTCCTTTTTTTTCATAAGACAAGGAGAAAATGTCACTTTTGAGGTTCTAGCCTTATAAAGGGGAAAACACTTCAATTCTAAGCAAAAAAGTGTTGCTGGAAGGTAGAAAGCTTTCAATGGCCTTTCTGGGTTTTTGCTTATTTTTCCTCTCTTGAATTCCCACTGTTCATGAAGAACCAGTTTTTATTCATTGTTTACATTAAGGTTTATAGATACATGCTCTGGAAAAAAGCATAAGCTTAAAGTGCCCATCATTTTTGTTAATATTTAAGATGAAGACTTCTAGTTAGAAGTGCAGTTTTGCATAGCAGGAGCAGCAGCAGCCATCCTGGGCTATTTAATTTTTCTAATGACCCTGCCTGTGGCTTCTTTTTTTTCTCCTTCAGCCTTTATAGGCAATAAACCAAGGAACACTTCTGTTAAAAATGGATGGCTCATATGGTCTTGACTTTGTTCCATGGAGACTAAAAAAATAACAACAGAACTGAGAAATTTCTCTAAAAACAGCTAGTGGAAAAGTTGCTTATGTGATAACTTGGTAGCCAGTGTTATTATTATTATTGCCCAGGTATTAATAATGTATGAAAAACAGTAAAAGAAAACTATAATTGAGACATTCAATGCCAAAATTGTCAGTCCAGGTTTTAATTATTGTAACTCAATGTAGCATTTAAGACTTTTAGAGCTTATCTTAGATTTTGCCCATTCAGAGATAAATCTATTTAGGGAATTACATTCTGCAATAATTGTATAGAGAAACTAATTTGAATATTACTACTGATGTAAGATCTGTAATAAAATTTGGCATTAGCAAAACAACTGTAGTTACTCTTGGTCTAGTTAATTTGTTTAGTTTTTCAACTTTTATGCCAGTTTGCTTTTGCTCCTTGTATATTTACTCTGTGGTGTAATGATGAAATGGATTTTGAAAATCAATGACTGATTCTGAGTATCATTCTCTTCTTGGCAACACAATATAACATGTCATGAAGGCAGAAGTAATTTGGTGTTTGATATTTAGTCTGCAATAAAAGGCATATTTAAAGCTTCTTAAACACCTGAAAATAAAAGCAAACAAATCAAATTTGAGAACACTTTTTTCTTAGTTTTGCATGTACTTAGAAAACATTGAGTTCACCAAAACGTCTACTAGAAACAAAATCGTAATTAATAATTAGAACAGTTTATTTTTCTTTCTTTAGCAGAGACCTTATTAAGGTGAGTGCTGACAGGGACATATAAACAGTGATGAACTGTTAAGTTAGTGTCATCAGTGGCAAACATTCATGCTGATGGTGTGATCCTAACTTATTTTTCCTGCCCCTCTTCTTTTCTCCAAAATGAAGGATAAATGCATACTGCACTGTGGTGTCGAGTAAATCATTCCTATTTGGAATGAGCAAATGTTCTCATTGGAAGTTTATTGTTGCTTTCCTGTATCATTTAAACTTGTGCTGTCATCCAGAGGAACTGGAGACAGAACTGTTACCAGAGAAATGAAATTACTGTGTTGGCTGAGCAAAGACAGAGCTGTTCATTCACCCTTTTAATGTGAAGGACAAACTAGAAGTCATGGTCTAGTTGTCTTTCTGTTGCATATATAAAGTGTCATTATGTCATAGAGCTTTTTGCAAATGCAGAAGGACTGGCTTTTGTAATGTCAGGAGTAAAAGGAAAATTGCTTACCTTGTATTTTAATGAGGTTAATATTAGCTTGAATGTACTTTGATTGGTCTAGAATAGAATAAAACATGAGGTTATCCAACTGGATTATTTTTTGTGTAAGCATTCCAATGTAGGACAGCTAATAGCAAACAAATGACAGAAACACGTCAAAGTAACAGAATAAATTGCTTCTGATCCTCAGCATCATCTCAGAATCTATAAAGAGCCTTATCTTCAGAAACAAACAGCATGAATTTTGTTGCAGAAGTATTGCTCATTATTTATCAAAGCTAATGATCACTGTATAGCATTCTCCGGTGTAACAGGTGGCTTGGTACTGACTGAGTTTGATTACACACCAGAAGCCACATAGAGTTGACACTACATGGCAGACCTGGAAGAGATACCTTTAGGTGCAATGCTGTCACTTTGGGAGTAAACTGCCCCAGGGCTTGATCTAGCACTGGTCACTACCAATGTATTTTTCTAGGTATGTAGTTCTTGTATTTAGCTGTGTCAGCTCTGACTTAATACTGTGCACTGTGCCATAGGCACACCTAAGGAAATGCTAAAGCTGAAAAATATCGGAAAAAAAATCTGACAGAAAAATCTTCCAAAAGGTCTTTGGAAGTTGATTCCAGCTATAGTGACTGCCCTGGTAAGTGTGTCTTGACTTCCCCCAGGAAAACAAGCTTAGAACATTTTCTGCCAGTGACCTGTGTGAAACAGAGGCAAGGAAATATTTGTTGTGTTTCTATGCCCTTAGTTTATGTTGTAGAGAAGATCATAGCAAATTCTAAATTTCTATAGTTCTATTTTAGGTGTGGCTTCTAGAGGTGGGATGTTGAAGTGTCTTGATTTTGAAAGACAATTGTCTGCCAGGGAAAGCTAGACCCTCCCTTGGAATGGAGAATGGAAATCCCCTTCCCTCCAAATTATTTTGCAATTAGGAGCTCTCAGGCAAAGATATGGGAAATAGGAGTAACAGTTCTTTACTAGGAATATTTTAAAAAAGGAAAATACAAATGTAGTAGTACAAAAAACAAGCAAGGAAGATCTTGGAAAGATCTGGAAGAAACCCCTGACAAAGTCAGGGATAGGACCTGGCACCTTGGTGGTCAGAGTGTTGGAAGCAGTCCAAATACATCCTCCTGGACTAACAGATGTGGTTCTGTGGAGTAGAGATGGTCCTGTAGAAAGTCCAGTGGTGACAAGATGGGTCCAGTTTTCCTCCAGGAATCCAGTGGAAAAACAGGATCTGTTCTGTCCTTCAGTCCCAGTTTTTCTCTAGCTAGGAACAGCTGGCTCCTCCCCCACTGGGTGGAGCATCTCACAATGGGATGATGGAATGTGTCATGTCATTGGTGGGCCCTAATGGCCCATTATCAGAAGATGTGCCCCTGGAGGATGGAGAGGTGGTGAAAGAGGTAAGAAACACTGCCCCACCTGGTTTTAATGGCTGGGCCATTATCAGAAGGCATCCTCCTCCCTCCCCCCTGGGTTAAGGAGGATAACACATGTCCCAAAACACAGCTTTCAACAGATGAAATAGCATATACATTTTTAGGTTACATAATCCAACACATGAAGATAGAGGAAAATTAAATAAGATAACTATCTGTAGCCAACTCAAAGAGTGGATTACTGACCTACAAGGAAGAGTAATGGATCTGAGGTATCTGTTACCTAAAATTTAACTTCTCATTGCTTATGGGACATGTGGAACATGGCAGAGAAGCAGCCTCCATGTGACTACAAAAGACAAACAACAAATGACCTTTTATTTTGTTGCTACTAGACATATCCCAATCCAGATTGATCCTACTCTTTCAGTGATGCATCTTTTTATGTTGTTTTACCAATCTGTCACAAAACTGGAAAGCTTCTTTATGAAATCATTCCACCACTACTTCATATCCCCTCTGTTTTCTGGGATCTGTTGAAATAATTAGTAGACCTTCAAAAAGTTTTTCCTTCATGTTGCTTGAAAATGGGACTCCAGGTCTTTGTGATCGGTTAATGAAAAACTCTTCTAAAGGTATTTGATGTTTAGGACTTGAGTATCATAAAAAATCCTTCTGTAAATAGTATTCCTGTTAGAAGCTTCATCATTGTGTTCAAAAACCACTAACTTACTAGCTATTCAACATCAACTTACATATTGCATGTATCATATGCATAAAGCAATGCTAAAGAGAGAAACAAAAAAGAATAGTCAATGTAGAAGGGTGAAAAGGTAGGTAAGAAAAAATCTGTACATTTATTCTTTGATTTCAGTATTTAACTAGGCTCACCTTGCTGTATCTAAATGTTGGTGGGTTTGTTTGTCCTTTTGAGTAGAAAACATATCAGAATATTTAATTTAATTAGGGTTTTAGTAAGTTGCTTATGAATGTCTCCAAATTTGACTCCTTTGTGCAATGAAATTAATCGCAAAACTCATGCGGGGTTGTTGTCATATACATGAGGAAACAGCAGAAAGTTTTCAAAATGAAGCCTTGGTGTGATTGTACTCTTTGGCCTGCTCTCTACCCCAGAACTGATCTTGAGGGACAAAATGTTGACTATCAGTAGTTTGAGATTCAATCCATTAAAATTTGGAAATAAAAAGAGACTTAATGTTGTGATATATGTCCTAAAGTTAATTCTTGTTAAAAGATATAAGATGTAATTCACCCTCTATAAATATAAGTTTTATTTCTAATCAAATATACTATGGGTTAACTGAGACGAAAGCTGCATGGAGAGGGGTACAAGGAATTTCCTTTTGCCAGAGATTACACAGAAGGGACACGAGAAAACTATGCTAAGAATTACACAGGAGGGACAAGAGGAGACCTCTGCCAGGAATCGTTAAGGGGAGAACAAAGACAACGGAAAAGGGAGATGGAGAACCCGGAGAACCAAATGATTACATCAGATCGATATCTCATCCGTCTCCTCCTGACATTACCATCTCTACACCACACCTGGACTCAACAATTAAGGACATTGTCTCCCCGAGCAAATCCTTTCAAACACCAGAACCCGAACATGAATATCTAATGAGGCTGCCTCAGAAGGGGGAACCTCGGAGCCCCGATTTTCTCTCAGCAATCCAGTGTATAAAGAGAGATGGCTCCAAACCAGAAATGTGAACTTGGGGGGGTGACATACTGACAGGGTGTGTTACCGCGTTCACCCAGCGCCGATCCTGGGCTCGACGCTGTCCTTTTAATTGTGGCTATCAGAGACTGTCATTTTGTCTCTCAATAAAATTCTAAAATTTTGATTTATAAAATTTGGTCCATCGTATTTATTACATTGTGAGTGGCAAAATAGTTTGATCATTAAATTCAGCCGAGAGCCATATGTTGTTAGGTTTGCAAATTCTTATTTAGGGATGGCTTGTTCTTGGATTATTTTTTTCCTTGGAAAAACACTGACTGTGCAAATTGTTGGCAGTATATTAAGAATGAATTTGATTCTCCTCAATCTGTGCTCATGAAATTTTCTTCTTGTCTTCTCAATATGTAAGGGAAACAGATAAAATTTCAATCAAACACCATTTCTTTTATAAACCAGTGCCTACATTTGAGTATAATGTTTACCCTAAAATACTCTACCAATACTGGCAAGAAATTGAATGAAACTGATTTTTCTAGAATTAATGCTAATCAGTGTGCCTCTGTGAATATATATTTATACTAGCAGTTGATAGTGATTCTGCATATGTATCTGTGAAAATGAGTGCATCATTATTTATGTTACCTGTTTTGAAAATTGTCTCCCATGGTTTTACCAGGAGAAAATAGCTCACAACCAGCATGTTCTATGTCAGTTGCTGAAGGCCTTGCGATATGCCTGGTTAACCTTACAACCTATTAAGCTGGTAGGAGAAAATTTAATCCCAGACTGAACCACTATGGATGGTTCCTCCTACAGAGAGGGAATAAAAGTTTGGAGCAAGAGGCCACTATGTATCTTAGAAAAAAATGAATCAAATCCAAAGAATGTGTATGAATACTATAGAGACAAAATATCTGCTCCTTATGTGTAGCTTTACCTGCTTTGTACTGTAGGATTGTAGGTGTTTAACATCCAACGTGTCAGACAGGAAAGAACAGAGTTCAGTGTGCTCCTGAGAACAACTCAGTTATTCCTGAGAAAAATTCTTCCAAGCTCCAGGAGGGGACATTTTTAAAAAAGCCTTCTAGTGCTTTGATAAAAGAAAGTGAATTAGATGGTGTACCTGTCAGTGTATTTCAACTAATTTTCCATTTAGCGGGGAAATGGGAATAATTGGAGCATTGCAATTCATTTTTCATGAGGAAAAGTCTAGGGCACATGAAAAGCTGTAGTCATGTTCTAATAAAGGTAATTATCATATAATACAATTTTATAATTTCAATATAATATAATTCAATATAAAATACAATATAATTCAATAATTCAGTACAATATAATTCAATATCATATAATACAAAATAATACAATACAATATAATATAAAGAATTGCAAATATCTGGCAATTATTTAGATTAAAAAATCTGCTACTTGCATATCACACTTTGAAAAGTCAATTACTTTCTTCTGTTTAGTTCAATATTTTAGTGCAAATTGCGGTCATAATGGTACCCATTTGCAAAAGTTCATTGAGTTACTGAGCTCTTATGTACACCTGCTTCTTTCAGGTTTTTATTAATAGATATACTAGAATTAAAGGGATTTTTATCCAGGTTAGTATTCACCCTCTGTTGCTATGTCCAATCTAGAGTCATCTCTTAATTGAGACTTTACTCTGTTCTTCAAAGGTAATCAGAGGTAAAATAGTAACAAGAGAAGGTGGACTTACATATTACTGAGTAAAAATTCCCTATCAAAATAAAACCTTCAAAATTCCAAAACATTGGTAGTGGGAAAAAAAAAAAAAAAAAAAAAAAAAAGGAAGAAGAAGAAGAAGAAGAAGAAGAAAAAAGAGACTTTGCTGGGTGTCCTTTCTATTTTCTCCCTTCTGAACTAATTATTTTTCTCATACTGACTTAGCATGAGACAAACTGGATTAAAAAGGTGGAACTGTTTGGAAAAACTGGGCTGCAAAAAAGGTAAAGTAATATTTTATCTTCCTGTTATTAAAATTTTAATTATAGGCATTAGTATATACCATTCAATGAAATATCAGACACTGTCACTGAATTAATTGGTCAGGACATGATCTGAAACACTTTTATGTTTACTGTCACGAGTTTCTGTGTGAATTCTATGTGCTACTACATATTGCAGCTGATTTTTTGAGGACTGTAGAATCTAAAGTTTTCAGTAATTTAACGTTGGGAAACTCACAACTAGACTACTGAAGTTATTTCTCTACCCGGATTTGCCCTTTGAAGAATGGTTTATTTTTTAATCAATAAGGAATATTTTAAGATGATCTTACAAATTATCATCTTGTATGCCTGTCCTGATACATGCAGCAACATGGCCCAAAGTGGTATTACAATCACAAGGTCAGCATGTCAGAAACATAGCCTGAAGAACACTGCTTCCCTTGTGATTGGAACTCTAGATAGCTAATTAATTTGCTGCCTATTAGGCATTAAATTTTGGACAATTAGCCATGGTATGTTCTCTAACCCTATCTGATACTGTAATTACAATGGCAAACTGTTAGGAAATAGCTTTTATGTTTACACTAATGTACAGAGAAGTGCTCTATGAAATGAAGTCCCTACCATCACAATATGTTATATATATGGCTTTAATTCTGTGCTGGCTTGAAAGCAAAACCAGTGACAGACTCCCAAGTCAGAAAGGGAAAAAAAAAAAAGCAAAAAAAAAAAAGCAAAAAAAAAAAAAAAAAAAAAAGGCAACAGTACAAAAGATCACTGACAGAGTCAGAATACAACCTGACACCCTGTTAGTTAGGGTGGTGGTAGCAGTCCAGATAAAATGGTCTTGAAGCAGTGATTCCATAGAAAGGTCTAGTAGCTCTTGTCCTCTGGGAATCCACTGGGTAAGGCTGCCTGTGTTATCTCAAATCCCAGATTATATCCAGGTGGGAATGCTTGGCTCCTCCCCCTGGGCGGAGTGTCTCACAATGGGCTGATATCATTTTATGAGTCTTGCAATGGGTCCTTGATTACCCATCAAACAGAGATAGCTCCTGGAGGGAGTTATCTGTGAGTCATGCAGCAAGACAGTGATGACCCATTAACAGGAAATAGTCCTCAGGGAGGGGGCAAGAGAAACACCAACCAAACTAGTTTCAACAGCTCCTGTAGATGGTGATAGAATACATACTTTGGGCATATCTTACATTGTAACCTAGGACAAATTCCTAAGGCATTTTTTTAATCAAGATTTCCATAGGAATGTTGATCACCTATAAATATCCACCAGAGTATAAAAAGAAACAGTTCAACCATTCTGCTCCTGTGTATAATGCTAATAATTTAGGTTAATTCATTAGGAATCATATTTTCTCAGTATTTTGTTTGTTTTCCACAGCTTTTTAAAATTTTGCAGATAGAGGTAAAAATGGAAACAATGAAAATATTTCTTTCTGATGTCCAACACATTTTCATACAACATATTTCAGTATTTGGGGAAAAAAAAAAAGGCATAGAAAACACAATTAATTTTTCATCTGTAGATCAATAAATTAATCTTCCCTATTGGTTTTGTGGCTCTTAGGGATATCTGGACTGACAAATACTGTACGGTACAAAGAGCTCCATCAGACCAGTATTTAAACACAAGTTTATACAATGGCATATGGAAAAAAAGAAGACAATGAACAAAGAATCCTTTCATTAAACAAAAGCTCTCAATACCAGGATAACTAATGTTTGCAAGGATTTTTATTTCTTTTATTTTAGCAGAATGGAAAAATAAATCCTCCTTTTTGTATTTAATTGAGAAAAGCAATTAAGATTTTACTGTTCCTGTTTATGAGTTCGGTTTTGCAAGATCTACTTGCAAAGAGTTTCTGAATGAAAGTACATCTGCAGTACTAGTTAAACAAAGAACAAGAGGCAAGCAATACGTCTAGGCTCACCACATGAAAATCATGTCGTAATAATTTTCCTGAGAATACCATGTTACCAAAACCAACACATAACTACAGACTACTGCACATAACAGAAAATTACCAAAATGATTGACACAATTGCATACCGGGTCCTCTGCTGGTTTGTATCATGGTTTATATTAGAGTTTTCATGCAATTTTGTAGAATAAATACATGCTCCTCATGTATTTTCATCCTCTTTCATGCTATGAAAGACCTGTTAGTTCAATGCTGTTTGATGTGGACTCAAGTTTGCAGCAAGTCGTGAGTGTAGGAAGGAATATCGTGCAGCTGTGATAAACTAGAACAGAACAAGTGATGCAGTAAAGAGCATCAGAGACTGAATGTTGTAATTTATGGCTTAAATAGCTTCATGAAGAATTTTTGCCTATTACAGCAAAACTGTATTGCAAAAGCTGCAGAGAAACCACCACACCCTGAATAGACCCTCTGACTGAAGCCCTGAACTACTCTCTAACGGAGATAAGATAAAGTGACTCAGGTCTGGGCTGGGGGAGAATACTTTCACAGAGAAATCAAGTTTAGCACCTCCGGGATGGAGACCACACCCCAGGGCTATCAGCTACCAGGCTTGCACAGACCCTCACACCACAGGTGGTGGGGGGAAGGAGAGGTTTTTGGGTGTGTGGTAAAAAAGCCTCTGATCCAAGGCAGTTAACAACCATCCTCTGCAGTGCAGACCAGTTTACTTGTGCAGCTTCTTCACTTCAGAAAAAGCCACATCCTACATGAAGGGCAGTGGAGAGGGTGTCATGACCCATGAAAGGCCAGCCCCCCAAAGGGGTCCCCAAAACCTGCACTAGAGCACTGCAATTGATGCCACAGATTCACAGTGTTGCAAGGGACAGTGGCAAATCCACCTTCCCCGAGGGAGGCACCTAGGCATTGCCATCTGGTCCAAACTTATATTAATCCCCAGGATTTTTGGTGTGGCGAGTTGTGGGGGACTTTCACCACCAAGAAGACCAGATGGAGGAGAGCAACGAGATGTTGTTGGGACCCCCGGCGGGGTGATATACTTCCGCCTAACCCATGTCACTCTCTCTCTGTTCCCCCCCTCTTCACCCCCACCCCATGCATGCCTCTTTTTCATTTTTTCTTTATTTGCTCTTTTGTCTTTTTTTCTTCCTTTTTCCCTTCCTTTCCCTTTCCCTTCCCCTTCTCCTTCCTCTCTCCTTTTTTCATTTTTCTTTTTCATTTTTTCTTTTTTATTTTTCCTTTTTGTTTTTCCATTTCCTTTTTCCTTTTTACTGTTTCCTTTTTCCTTTTTACTGTTTCCTTTTTCCTTTTTCCTTTTCCTCTTGTGCTCTTTTTCTTTCTCTTTCTGTCTCTTTTACTTTTTTTTTTTTTTTTTTTTTAACCAATGTCTAACCTGTTTTGTTTTAATCATGTTTGTTGGGTATATTTCAAACTTTTCTGGGTCCAATCCATTTTATTCATGGAGGCTATGTTTCCTTTGGTCTTCTGTGTTAAACAAGTTTGTAACAAAGAGGAAGAGCAGAATAGTTTTTTTTTTTTTTTTGTTTTTTTTTTTTTTTTTTTCCTAGTGTCAAATCAGGTCTTCAAAAACCTCTGCTGGAGGTCTATACATCTGGAATTGAAGGCATTCCAAGCTTTGCACTGTTCCCCTACTCAAAATCAGTTGTTAGGCCATAGGAAAGAGGCAGAGAAGCAGAGGGTAGTGTGGAAAAATTATTTTGGTCTTGAGAACACCAGAGTGTTTTAAATCAAGATTTCAGTTTAAGTGTGCTAACTTAAATGGACAGGAAGCTTACATAAATATATGCAGACTTACAGGATGATGGTTTTTCTTGGACATCAAAGTGATCATGCTTATCTATTTGAAAAAGCCAGCACTATTTATATAAAAAAATAAACTCTTCCACTCATTTACCAGTAGTCCTGGTATACCAGGGAGGTCCCAAGCATCCAAAAGTTTACAAATGTTACACCCTTACACCTTATAAAGAATGATTCGGACGGATGATGTGGGGAACTTTAAGGCTGTCAGTCTGACCTTGGTGCCGAGGAACATCAGGGAGCAGATCATCTCGAGTGCCGTCATGCAACATGTACAGGACAACCAGGCCTGGCCACCATGAGTTCAGGAAAGGCAGGTCTTGCTTGGCCAACCAAGCAATGACACAATGATCTGCTTAGTAGATGAGAGAAAGGGTGTGGATGTTGTTTTGACTGTGAACTTTTGTGCAGTCTTTGACACAGTTTCCCACATCATTCTGCTGGAGAAACTGGCTGTTCATGGTGTGGACAGACACACACTTTACAGGTAAAGAACTGGCTGGATGACCAGGCCCAGAGAGTGGTGGTGACTGGAGTTACACTCGGCTGTTGGCTGGCCGCCAGTGGTGTTTCCCAGGGCTCAGTGTTCCTCAGTGACTGAGTGGACAACCCTGTTTAATATCTGTCACCTGTACAAAGGAATTGAATGTACAATCAGCAAGTTTCAAATGACACCAAGCTGAGTGAGTGTGTTGATCTGCTGGAGGACAGAAAGGCTCTACAGAGGAATGTGAACAGCTTGGATGTGTGGACCAAGGCCAAAGGAGTGAGGTTCAACAAGGCCAAGTGCTGGGTCCTGCCCTTGGGTCACAACAACCCCTGCAGTGCTACAGACTGGAGCAGAGTGGCTGCCTGATGGAAAAGGACCTTGCGGTGCTGGTCAACAGCAGCTGAACATGAACCAGCTGTGCTCAGGTGGCCAAGAAGGCCAAGGACACCTGGCCTGTGTCAGCAGCAGTGGGGTGGCAGGCGCAAGGCAGTGACCATTTTCCTGTGCTGGGCATTGGTGAGGCCACACCTTGAGTGCTGTGTCCACCTCTGGGCCCCTCAGTTTAGAAGGACATTGAGGGGCTGGAGCATGTCCAGAGAAGGGAACAGAGCTGGAGAAAGGTCTGGAACAAAAGTCTGATGAGAAGCAGCTGCGGGAGCTGGAGTTGTTCAGCCTGGAGAAAAGCAGGCTCAGGGCCTTATTGCTTTCTACACCTACCTGGAAGAAAGTTCTAGTGAGGTGGGAGTTGGGCTCTTATCCCAGGCAGTTAGCAAAAGGACAAGAGAAAATTGTGTCAGGTTATTCCAGAGAAGGTTTAGATTGGATATTAGGAATGATCTCTTTAACCTTAACAATTCTATGATTCTATGACTCTAAGTCCAACAAAAATCCAAGGCAGAGAAAGTTGTATAATAAAAGGACATGAAAATTCTCTTGGTCTTTCCACAATTCCAATTATTAATCTATCAAATACAGATGCTGCCAGTAGCAGTATAGTTACAATACATAAAAAGGAAATTTGAAAAAATATATTAGTAAATCAGAAAAACAGATGAAAACATTTTAGAAAGAACCAAGTTTTTGTTTTTGAGGCAAGGGTAGATGTAAACAAAAGTAATATCTGATACTGACAGATATATAGCAACCTTAAAGTGAGGGGTTTTTTGGTTTTTTTTTTCCCCTGCTAGACCTAGAAGGTGATGTTAGTGATCTGCAGAACAGGAAGGGCAAGGAAAGAGGCAGACTAACACCCAAGTGCCTCTCTTAGTTAACGTCAGGTATGAAAGCAGGGTTCCTCAATGATCACAATGTAGTTCTCCTTTTTCCGATGGAGAGCCTGTTACATTTCAATGTTGGAGGTCCAGAAGTGGCAAGCTTATGAAGTTCTGGAACTGTCTTCTATTGCTGATGTTATCATTAGTCATCTATGGTTCCTAACAAATATGTTACATATAAATTTCTTGTTTATCTTTTTTTTTTTTCTTTTTTTTTTTTTTTTTTTTTATCTGTTCATGCTGATAGTTTCCTGTACTACGTCTGCTTATATATTTATGGCTATGGATTTGGAGATATGGATAGATACATCCAGATTTTCTTATGTGCCTCTAATTTATATACCAATATTTCCATCTTCAATAAAACATCAACCAGCAGCTACAAATGTGTCGAGACATATAAGAGATATGTATTCACTTATCACTTGTATAAATAGATAAATCACAGTAATGCAACATACGATCCAGCACAGCTACCTATCTAGGTATCTGTTTCAGGTCAGAAACAGACTACTGTGAAATTGCAGTGATAGCAATGAAATGCTGTTTTTTGAAAAAAAACATCTATTGATGATGATGATACACAGTGGATATAAGACTTTGTTAGTATTCTCCTGTGGAAGACAACTTTATTTTGAAAATAAATTAAAAAATGCAAATTAATAAATCAGGATATAAAATTATATTCTTTGAATTATGATTTTAAAGAGTTAAGATTTTAGCTAAGGGTTAGATGCAATTTATGCTGATCAAGATGTAAGTTAGATCAGTAAATGGTAGGTTAGTGATTATTAGATGCCCAAGCTAGAGCTAACTGTTACATTATGAGCTTGTTTATAGAAAAAGTCGAGTAAGTGAACCGTCATAAGAACAGATTGAAACCAGTAAGAGCAATGGCCAGCGCCTGGACTTCATATCAATCAATCACGAAGCAGGGGACCTTGGATCATGCCAGAGGGTCACAAAGACCTGATGAAGACTCTCCTGACTTCATCCTTTGAGACCACTGACCCAATTCGAGACCACCAACCCAATTCAAGAGAACTGTGCACGCATGAAGGACTAATAGCCTCATTTTAATAGAGAGCGGGGATGGGAGGTGCTGGGGTTATGCATATGTATTGTATGTAAGATCTTGGAAATAAATAGAGGGCAAAGAGCCTTGTTCGAGGCAGCCACACCTTTCGGAGATGACTCCGTGCCACCTGCCAGTGAACAAACACACCACTTTCTAACTTCAGTTAGTTAGAGGGTCTTTGTCCGTGACTGTATTGGTTCTTAATGATTATTCTTGTTATCATACTAGCTTTAGGAAGGTTGAATCATATCAGGTTCAGAAAATATCTTTAATAAGAATATTTCATTTGATTAATCACCTTTCAGAAAAAAGTCCTTCTGGACAGCATGACCTACTAACAGTGAATTACAGCTCTAAGGTTTCAGATACAGAATTGAAGCTTCAGCTGGCTGCAATGCCAAACAAAAGGCAAACATTGTTTGTGTATGACTTTTTTAAACTATGCTGAAGGTACAGCTTCCTCTGTAGATTTGCACACTTAGAACAAAACCAGCACAGAAAAATGAGACATTTACCCTGGGGGGGCACTGCTAGAAGGATTTTAGAGTAATAGAAAAAACAGCTCTTCAGCACATCTAAGTCCTGTTCAAAAGGAAAGTAAAATGTTAATGATTGGTTGTATACCCTGTGAGGAAGTGTTTGGGGATAAACCATCTACACAAGCTAATAGTGAACAGATGTATGGAATTTCTCTTTTGTTGGCTGACTGTTTAAAGAAGAAGGTAAAAACTGCATTTGGTACAACTACTTCAGAATGCATGAGGCAATATTTTGGTTTTGCTGCTTTTCTGAATCCATTTATTGCATCACTTAAATCTATCAGTATCCACTTTGGAAATGTGAAAGAAATCAATGTTAGTTCCCTCAGAGTTAGCATTTTATTTGGAGCAGCAGTGCATTTTGAAGTGAATCTATCAATCATTTCCAGTTACTGAGAATTGTTTCAATTCACAGAGCTTTGGTGTGTCTGAAGTAATTTCTTAAAATAAACCCCTGAAACTGCAAATATGGTTCCAGTGTGCACCAGATGTGTTCCAGTGTTTCACTGATATTTGAGGGTTTGACTGTTTTTTTGGACAATAATGCTACACTTATACGGTGTGCTGTACCAGGAGACCAGACTAAAAGTGTCTGAAGAAAAGGCCCTGAGCGGTAAATAATGTAGTTGTTGTGGCAGGCACCAGCTGCTTCAACATATGTATCTCCTTCAATTTCACTGAAGTAATGTAAACATAACACAGGCACCCCAGATTACTCAAGACAGTTCTAGATAACCAAACAGGTCAGGAAGGGAACTATAGATTGAGGTACAATTTAAATTTCTACCATAAGTAACATCCTAAGTATTCTGGTATCGGGGTAATATGTCTGGGATGGCCAGATTCACTCCTTGCAATTGCAAAATGAGTTTGAAGATCACACATCAGAAATCTATTAATAGAATCTAGTCTAAGTGGGTGTTGGAAGAATATATTTAATATCTTAGCATCATTACTTTATAGATGGCATAAATATTATTACTCTATGATAAATTCACTGCTGCATTTTAAGTAATATTTCCATTTTAGACTAGTGGCCACAGAGATTAAAAGATCTTGCACCAGCAAAACTTTACTATAGTGGGTGATTCTGCATCCTGGCAATGAACAACACATGCCTAAATTTGGTATTTTTAGGAGTAAGAACAGATTTAGGCTGTTTAAATACTTAGGATTGACTCTTTCAGCATCTAGTGTCAAATGCAGTTATGTTTTTTGAAGTGGATCAGGGCCTCCCAAAATGAGAATTGAGAACACCAATACCATTATATTCAAATGGGAAGCAGTTGTCAGATGGTAACAACTTTGACAACTGCCAATAAATGTAAAAAGAATTCCGTGAGCTAAACTGTCGGATATTATTAATATTTTGAGCCATCATATCTCAGAAGTGTCTTAATTGTAGGTTTAACAATATTAATTGCACCAAGTTAAAGATCCTTATTTTTATTAGTTGAGATCATATACATTTTCAGGATTTCATTTTTAGTATGAATAGTTTGTTTTATTTTTTCAGAAAACAAGTTTGAGTGCAGCTATGAAAGGAAGAATGTCATGAAAGAAAATAGATTCTTTTCCTAAAATCAAGAGTTAGAATCCTGCTAATAGTTGTGAAGAAGGATAGTATAGTTCTTCTAATATTTTCTGTATAATTTTTTTCTGTGTTTTTGAGAAGATATTTTAAGTTAAGAATGGAGACTGGAAGGATTGAGATCTCTACCTAATGAACTTGTTATCAACAGAAATAAGAGTTAAGTCCTTCTGAAATGAAAAAAAAAAATAAAAAATTGTTCCACACTAATGGGGAGAAATGTAAGATATGATTATGACACAAACTTCACAGACTGAATTAGTGACATATTAATGAAGAGAAAAAGAATTGTGGGAATCGTGAACCCATGACAGATATGTCATCCTTTTTGGGAAACTCACAAATGATGTCTCCCCAGGAGACTAGAATAAGTGTGATTAGATCAGCATTGCTTTTCTTTTCCCTACACAATAATCTTTAAAATAATTAAAGAATCTTTAAAATAATTAAAGAATAATGCTGAATCCTGAATGTCTTTTAAGATTTAACTTCCTCAAGCTATTCACTGAGCAGCTCCTTTGTGGGGTAGTGCAGTGATACTTCTCTGCCATATCAATGCCAGTTAGGTTTGCGTACAGTACATACCATTCTATTGTACTAGGGAGAGGACTTTTAATCTGGTCAGATATTTCCTTGTGTTCAAGCATATATTTTTGCCAGTAAGACTTCAAATCTTCCTCGTGATCCTGAATGACAAAAATGTACATGGTTATTGTTCAGTCATGAGAGTTGTAAATAGTCTGTTCTTTGTTAGAGTGATTTTGTTTCATTAGCATATATTAAAAAAAGAAATCATAATAAGGCAATGTTGCATTATATGTATTCACCTTACTGTTATAAGAATCTGAGAATTTATGGGAGCTGGTGAGATCACTGAATGAGTGAGGAAAGAGGATCATATTCCTTTTTGTGATAGGAACTTCAGTGAAAGTAACTTTTCCCAGTAGGCTTGGTGGCTTGCATACTAGATTGAAGTGGAATTTTTTAGGCACTAGTCTTAAAGAAAGACTAGTGCCTGAACGAGTATCATCATATTAGTCAGAATTTTATTTAGATGCTAGCAAACAAAACAAAGTGTGGATACAAAGATGAAAGATGATGCCTAATTTAGGAAGTTTGGAAAAGAATAAGTAAGATAAGGGATCAGAATATTCCATGTCTGCACATTATAGCAAAGTAATCCCCCAGTACTAGTAAATTTTGGTTACCTGCGTAAATACTGCAAGCTTGCTGTATTATTTTAATATTTGCCAATCCTACCACACAGAGTCACTAACACAACTGAGAGAAAGACCTGCTCTCTTCATCAAGGCCATTTTTTTGTATTCCATTATGATGTGGTTAATAAAACAAACAGACAAGATTTTCAGCTTTTATTTGAAGTAATTTCTGGCCTAGTAAGACCTCAGTAGAAAACAGCTCAAATTTTATAGGGTTCCTTACACATCTGATGCAGAAGGCAATTAAATCACATTGAATATCCAGAAGTCATACACAGTATTAATTAAAAGTATTAATTATAGCAAATTTTGTATCTGTACTACCTGGAAATAAGTTTAGCTTATGTTAATAACATTTTTTTGCATGAAAATGCGGCTGTGCCCCTCCACGCTGGGGAGGCATGGGCCCCTGGCTGGCTCAGATCTGCACAGCGGCCAAACCGTTTCGGTCTGGGTATGCAAACAGGCTTCCTTTACCTGTGGGACTCGGCTTCTCACCAGCGGCTGGCCCAAATTGTGTTGTGACTGCAGCGGCAGGTAAAAGGTTGGCACTCAGCTGAGCAGGATTAAAAATGGTTTTATTCAGGGTGGCGGGAGCTCTGCCACCTTCCCACTGCCCAGCCAGAGAACGTCTTTGAATTTCCCTCCCCGAACTTATAAGCGGGGGAGGATTTTGGGGAGGTAACAACAGGTCAGCAAATCAGGGAATTCGGGGGAGTAACAAGGGGTGTCCACTTGTAAACTTTGGACCACTCACCAAAGGGAAGAAGGGGACTTCCCCAGGCACCAGCCTATCACTCAACACCCCTCTGAGAATTTCCCAAGCCTGGGGAGGGGTCCCGAAGTGACAGACAGGATGCCCCAGAGCTGGGGGGAGAGGGGATTGACAATGATAGGTGGGGGGTGGGATGATTGACATAAAACACTTTGCTACACAGAAAACTCAAAGGGGATGAACCATTACAGAACGGGGGGCACAGTGGAATGAACCATAACATAAAACTTCTTATAAAACTTGATAAAACAATTCTTGCACCACCACATCAAAGTTCATTAATTTGATGGCAGCAGAAGCAGAGACAGACTGGTATGTAATAGCATGTCATGCTGACTAAGATTACTGGATATGAATGATTTCTGAAGCATGCATTGTTTCCATTAAAAAAAAAAAAGTATTATTGGGTGCCTAAAATTTAATATTTCCATTTGAACCAGAGGTTCAAATATATTTTAGAAGATTTTAGACTTCATCATTTTAATGCATACAAAAGTAGCTAGGAGGTTTTATCTGGTGATTTTTATAACCGGTGCTGGGAACTTCATTATTATCAATTAAAAAATTCACTACCAGCTAGGTTCCTGATTTCAGAAATCTTGCTGTGTTTAAAAATTAAGGTCTGTGTTTTACTTTTAGAGAACAGTGCTGATCAGCAGTGATAATGTGCTAATGTTGGATTGAAAATCTAAACATTAAATCTGCACTAACAATAATGTAAAATTATAATTCCTGTGAAGATTTGTCTAGTTATAAGGTAAACTTTCACTTTAAAAAAGTCTAAGTAATTTACAAATTATGCTCAAACAGTGTTCTAACAAAGGATTTAGTATTCAAATCATCCTAAATGATGTAGTGTGAACTTATACACCATCTTAAACACTCAACATAGTATAAGCACTTAAACTGCTTTATGATGGCATAAGCGCTTAATTTGCCTAAAATCCTCAGAGTAGTGTATAGTTTTAAGGGCATTAAGTCCTCTGGTGCCATAATTACCTAAGACACCTCAGATCTTCCAAATGACATAAAGTTACAAATCATCTTAAATAATATGTGGAGTGCCTTCAGGTGTTTGACTACTCTATGGAAGTATAAATGCTGAAATTGCTAGTAGACTGACAAATGTTTGCATTAGAATTTCTGTAACATCTTAGGAACTGCTTGATCATGAAGAGAATACTAACCCTGATGATGCATTATATGCCATGCCATAGCTAGAAATTCTTTAGCTATATTGCAGGATGCTGTAGACACTTGCTGAAGTGTATCCCTAAAAAACATCTTCAGAATTGTGCAACTCCTGAGTCTGCCCCTTACTGCAGCAGACAGCTTTTGCTGAACAGCCCAAATCACATAAGACCATGATGCTTGGCCACCTTAGTTTCACCTGCTATTAAGAGCAATTTGCTTTCCCATGTGCAAGGGAAGGAAGGAAACTTACCTGTGTACCCAGAACCTACAGGTCATCGCAGAGGTGAGCAGAAGTTTGTGGCAAATGAAGAAAGAAAGATGAAAGATCTTGTGCCCTCTTTACACAAGGTGCCAGATAGGGTACCAATTTTTCTGTTGGTGTGAGTTATGAGTGATTCCTCAAAATGCAGCTGCTATGTTTGTAACTGCCAATCCTCCCTTGGCAGCACTCCAAAACTGCTGTGGAGTTCTGTCCTTGCAAGGAGTTGTATACAAAGGGAAATAAACCCCTGATGCCCTCTTTCTATACTCAGTGTTTCCTCGTGTAACAAGCATGGCTTGTCAGACCCAGTCTCTAAGTGTGGATAAAGCAGTGCTAACTGAAAAAAAAAAAAAAAAAAAAAAAAGAGTACGTATGTTCTTTGCAAGAGTATGAGGCAAAAGAAATAAAAAGTCAATAGAACATGCATATTTAGTCTGCCTGCAGAATTTTGGGCTCAATGGTAAGCTTTTGAATGAGGACTTAGACATTTTGTCCTTAAACAAAGAAAATAGATGTCTTTGTTAAGGATTTGGGGCTTCATTATTTGTCCTTGTTTTGTTACCAAATGGAAATTATTCTATACTAAGTGAGATGTCCTTGGTTATGATTGCTACAGCACCTCACTACATATTAAAATTCTCCTCCTTGCACATATGTGCACATACATGGATGACTTTGTCTCCATAAAGATAAGCTTGATTCAGTAAAGTAACAATTCCTGCCATTGTGAATCAGCATGTATAATTTGAAGGTGATTTTTAACTTTTGTGAAAGGAGCCTGAAGACTCATTTGAATTGCATTTGGGGGTGGACCCTCCTAGGCTTTAATTTTATTGACCGTAAAGCAGGATCAAAATATCTTGATCATAAAGAGGCACTATTTTTAAGCTTTATTTTGATAATTTAAGAAGCATATAGTAATTGAAAGGAGAATGAAGGTGTGCAAAGACCAGTAAAATTCTGTTCTCTAGAAAAGTGGGTTATTCTAACTGAATGTAGGCACTGGCTTGAGAAAGTAGTGATACTTAATTGCTCCTCCTCAGGAGCGGCTCAGAGAGGTGTTGCAACTCAGAAATAACCAGACTGTACTGGTATCCAATGATCACCTACCCCTGCCAGCGCATTATGAGTTCAGTTATGGTTTCTGGGAATTTTAAGATAAAGTCATGAGATCACATGTATTTGGCAAAGAGCCATGTTCCATGCCCCTCGGTGTTACTGGTCTGCAGCCCGTGGCTTTGGAAGGGGTGTGTGGGGATGTGTGTGTTTGTATATTTTTTCTCTATATTCTGCCATTTTTTTGGTTATTCCTTCCTTTTAAGTCTAAGTTTTCCAGTTGTCTTCTTGACAGAACATCTTAGCTAGACTGAATTAGTAACAGATAATACCATTCTGTCAATACATTTTTGTGAATTAATTTGAAGTCTGCTCTAAAACATTATCTGTACCAGATACTTTCAGATATAACAGCAAATACACCAGATGGTTCTGTTCAGGTTTTCCTAACGTATCATTTTAATTTATTAGAAATATTAGAAAAAATCTGACAAAATGTACAGGATAATATTTAACACTGTGTAATCAAAGAAGCTGACTTTTACTTTCACCAAGTGCCAGTACCTTAGCAAAAATTTAGGGGACTCAAAAGATATCATTTATACTTTTGGTGAGTGGGTGCTATTCAGCCCCTTTCAGCTAAACGAAAGACATTCTGCTTGAATCACTGATTTTCCGGTTGGCTGAAGAAA
This sequence comes from Progne subis subis, assembly GCA_022316685.1. Taxonomy (NCBI): domain Eukaryota; kingdom Metazoa; phylum Chordata; class Aves; order Passeriformes; family Hirundinidae; genus Progne; species Progne subis. Next base: position 68,971 of record JAKJHU010000992.1, on the reverse strand, counting down.
CAAAATAGCCTAATAGATTAGGCAAATTTAATTTGTTGAGCAATTTTTACTGAAGAAAATAATCAGTTTTGGTTGAAATAAACATTTCTTTTTGTCTTGGATCATTTCAAAAATAAGAAAATGAAGTACCATTCTTAAAATCAGTTGCTGTATAGTCAGTTCAGGGAGACTATCCTAAATTTCATACAAGTGAATTTATTGAAAGTAATGTGAAATTTTGAAGGGATGCTCACCCTGAGTTTGTAATCAGCCTTCTACAAAAATAATGTTGCAAGTGATGATATGAATGGTTTAAGCAAGTGAGTGAATTAAAATAACACAGGTTTAACTCTTGCTAATAACTCTCAAAATGTCAGGTCAACCAAGAGCATTTGTTTTTGAGAGGAAAAGTTTTGTAAACAATGTTTCTTTCCATATCTCAGTAATTTGGATCCAATGCAAACTAACGAGTTTGTAAAAGTGATATAATTAATTTTTTAAGTATCTGAAAAAAAATGTATAAACTGACAATTACCTAAAACTGAAGTACTGATTTCCCTTAGCAAAAAATGCACTGAAGGTACAATTTTCAGTACAAAAAGTAAACAACAGCTGCTCAGCAACTGATGGACTAGTTAGAAGCTAAACTAAGCACCTGAGAGAGGCAGCAGCATGCGAGCACTCAAGTGAACTCCAGCCTGCAGTACCAGTGGAAAGCTGTTCCTACAGCAAGAAGGAAACTGTTCTTGTTTCAGCACCTGTGAGAAAGTCATGTTGTGAAGAAGATGTGGCAAGGCCTTGTGCAGTTGCTGTTTGCCTGTCTGCAAACACAAGAATAAAATGTTCCACTTTGGTTAGCTCTTTCGATCACCTGGTATTTAGGGCATTTGGGCGGTGCTCCAAATAGTTCACTCATATAGTTCAGAAAAGTAATGGTGGAAGCTAGAGCATGGCAGACACATGGACCTACTGCAGCTAAAATTTATCATGTAGTTTTGTTACCGTGCTGACCTTCATTCTAAGGCTATGGAAACAGTGCACACTCTAACAGCTACATAACTGAACTCTAGTAAATGTTATTTGCTGCAGCTGTAATACTTATGAAAATCACTGTTTCTTTGAATTCAAAAAATGTTTGAGTGTGGGAGTTGTCATTTTTGTGGAACTTACAAGGAACACCCCACACAGCCATGAAAATTAAGTGCACTTTCATGAAACTGGTCACACAATTTAGGGAAGACAGTTCGCCCACAGCAACAGAAATTGCACTAGAACAGCCAAAGAACAGCTGAGGGCATTTCAGTTCAGACTTTAGTGTGCAAATTGTCTGAGCATCCTCTAGGTTAGAATGGGACTTGTTGCCATTGTGAAAAAAGATCATTCAAAATTACAAATGAAATTGAAGATTTTCTGGATGAGCATCTGTCAGGATGTGTAGGTGGGTGGTGTTTTTTGGTTGGTTGGTTGGTTAGTTGGTTGGTTAGATGGGTTTCTTTCTTTGTTTTTTTTTGGAGGGGGTGGGGCTGGGTGTTGAGTAGCCATTTAAATTTTCAAATGAATGTGAGCTGTAATATTGTGTATGTTATAAATCAGATGCTATGATTTGCATTATGGTACAAAGCGTTCTTCTCATTCACCACTACAAGGGAGTAGCAAGCAAGTCTGCCACCCAAGGATTAAAAATCTCTATAAACAAATATATTAATCTTATTATTTTCATAATAAATTGTTGCAGAGGAGCTGACTATTCCAGGAATAATTTTCTTGTTCTGGGGAGTACGTCCCCAAGGAGTCATCTGCTCAAAAGGGAATAAAGAGCTTCTCCCAAAGTAGCAAACACAAAGAGAATGGAAAGTGGACATTTTCTGTTGAATTTAAATGGCAGTGTCACCAAAATCAGGACCTCTAAGTGCACTGCAGGAGTACAGTGCTTATTACTTATGTCCCCAAGATTCATAAGAATCCCTTAAACATAATTAGTATCCCTTTTCTGAAGTCCAGTACGATCTCCACAGGAGTTTGAGTTGTGTTAATTTTAGATCTGCATGTCTTGCTGTTTTATAAACTTGTCCTCCATATGTTATAACACTCACATGCACAGTACATTGCTAGTGTCATTTTCCCATTTTCTTTTGAGCTTTATGGTATATTGGGGTTTGCATTTAATAACTAGTTATGTGCTGAGGGGGATTAATGTGGTTTATGTTTTATGAGTTTCAGTGGATTAGTAAAGATGAATTCATGTGGGGGTGGATGAGTTATTTCCATATATGTATAATATTCTTCTTGCTTTAGGGTTCTTTAAAGAGTGCAGTTGTAAAACTTGGAACGAATTCATCACAGCTTCATTGATGGTGATTTTGGCTCACAGTTCCTATCTGAATTTTCTATCTCTGCTAGGATGTGCAGATCTTAAAATACAGTGCATTAATTTTATGAACACATGTTCTTTTTATTTTTTGTTTTCTCGATTACCTTTTTTGTTTGTTTGTTTTAACTCTTGGTTTTGGTTTTGCTTATTTTAACAATATTTCTCTTTCCTTTGTATTGTACTGGAGCTCTACAGCAAATACTGTTGACACACTAGGAGATCTGCAAGCAATCTCACCATTACTTCCTGTCCATAACTGTAGTGACACTAAACAAAGACTTGTAACATTTTCAGGGAATTACTTGTATTGATGACATTGAAGCAGTGAGACCATTTCTCTCTATTGTAAAATAAAGCAACAACACTGTGCAAATAACAGGATTCATTAGCATTTAAACTCTTAATGCATTTTAAGTTATACATAATTTACTTTCTAAGGCAAAAAATTAAGGCATTACTACTTCTGAGGCCTCAGAGAAAACTGCAAGTAGGATTAAGTAAATCTTTATGCAAAGCCAAGCCCCTTTAGGGTCCTGGGACAAATTTTCAAAGGAACTTCTTTGCTAGCAATTGAATGGTGCAAGCCGGACATTTGCTAGCTTTCTCTAGCTAGCAGGAGCACCAACTAAACTGAAGAAGAATCAGCAAGGTGTCACTATGCACCTGCAAGTTGAATATGGAGCCAGGTAGCCTGGAGGAATGAGTTACTTGAATACCAGTGCTCTCAAAATCTTACCACAGTACTTCACTGTGCTAAACCAACAGCGCTGTGCTACACTGACGCATTCATGTTGCTGTACAGACTTTATATGACATGTCAAAAAATGAAGGATTGATACTGCCAACAGCAGACATGTCCTTTTACTGTTCACCAGCCCTGAAGTGGAAATTTCTTGCTCCAGCCCTTTTTGTAGTCTGTTTACTTAATACAGCTAGACAGGCTGGGCTATAGCTTTACCTCCAAAGACTAATTTCAGCAGATGGATCCCCATGTGGCCAGTGGACCTAGATGAAAATTGTTACTAATAAAGCAAACCCTGTAAAATTCACCCTTTTCTTGTTTCAATATATTGCTATAAGTTCACTTGCCACAACACACAGTTAAATATTGCCACAAGCCAATGCATTACAGCTTATTTTATTATTGTTAGCTAATTCAAAAAAAAGCTGTTAAGCACAGTCCAAACCATTACAAAATGCTACTGAATTATTCTCTTATAAACTGGAGCAGGCTCACAGTACATTTTATTGCAGAGGATACAGTAACTCATAAGAGAACCTGTCAACAACTTTTTCCTTCTACATTAGCACTACTTTCTTAAAAATTATTTTTAATAAATAGAGAATTGGAGTTTCAAGAAATAAAATACAAAAACTGTATCCAAACATACACAATAACTAACAAACTTGAAGCTTCTTAAACAGGAGTCTTCTTCAAGCTATAGGACATATTTAATAATATATTTCTTTTTTCTCTACAGTATAAAATAAAAATATAGCCCAAAATATTTGGCTCCACAAAATTCAATTGATTAAAAATCACTTTGGATGAGAGTATCACTTATATTAAAGAAGAAGTTACAGTTATTTTTTTAGTATACCTAATGTGGAGTGGTTCACGGTTATAAATGTGTTTGTCTTCAGAGTAATGGAAGTTTTCAACTTCTACAGTCCACTTGCTATCTACTAAATTTTTTCATGAATCTCAGGTCATTTTACCTTCAAATGGGCAATCTGATTTCTTAAAGAGAGAAAGGAATATCCTCTTTAAGCACTATTTGCCATTATGAGCTTTTCATAGGCTTGTTCTCCAATTCTTAGTTACTTAATAGAAGGCAAAAAGAACAAAGAAGGCAAAGAAAACACGTAAAGGAAAATCTTGAAAAACAGCAAAATAGTGACTACCATATGGGTGAACAGTTTTTATTTCTGTAGGAAATTATGAGCTAATCTGGCATAGAAAGCAAATTCACAATAATGTATTTTACTTGTTCCCTCCAGTGCATTTGCTTTCATGTTTACAATGATTGTAAACATGATTGTCTGACTTATGATTGTATGGCTTACCAGCAACAGATCATATTTGCCAACAACTATCATATAACAGCAACTGGATTATTTCAATTTTATCCTATGATTAAATAGAAGAAATCTGTGGTACCTTTTTTTTTTTTTTTAAATGAGTATATCACATGATACCTCAATTATTATGTAGAAAAAACCATAATATATTTCACTGTACTTCTGCAGAAAGTTTTTATTCATAACTGTGCAATATTGATGAAATAAAGAGAAAGTCTGGGCACGTCTTTCAACACAAATTTCTTTGCTTGTGGTAATGCTGTTCACACATAATAAGTAACTAGACTTGGTGGACTTTCTCCATGATTACTGTGGCTTTAGGTGCTATTGCTGTGAGGTTGCCCAAATTCCTTCTGTTACACTTCCTTCAAATTCTTTCCCCATTGCACTTCTGGTGAACACTAACATATTACTCTTTGAACTCTTGTATTTCCTTAGTCAGTTGCTTTCTCCCTCTCAGAACCAGACCAGAAAGGCTTTTTTTTTCAATTTAATTTATTTGCAAGCTAATTTCTATGGAACTTCATGTGCATTCTCTGCATTTCACATATGTCTGCACCCTTTTGCAGAAAATTGGAGGTTCCTTGAGCTCTAACCACTATTTACATTGTTTACAAGAATATCTATCATCCCAGATACCAGAAGTATGGGGCATACACAAAAACATGGGAGTGTCTAAATCAGCTGGTATAGGCCATACACAAATGCTAATGAACTACTGGATTGATGCTATATCCATGCTGCCAATTAGCGGGAAGAAAAGGTTTGAGAGATAGATTAAATGTGCTTTGATTTTAAAACAGTTTCTCTTACACCAAATATAAAAAGAACTTTTCAAAACAGTAACGAATTCAATGACCTATTATCTCCCACTGATTATCAAGTAAAGGATTTCTGTGCATATTTACATCTTGTTGCCCAAAATATTAATTAAGTACATTTACTTATGGTTCTTCCATGGCCTTGACAGCAGCTTAAAGTATTATAGAAGGAATGTACAATTCAATTGTTAATTCTTAAGTGGCTTTTTAGCAGCAAAGTGGGAAGAAAAATTTGTCCTACTAGCCTGATTGTTGGTATGAAACACATTTCTGAAACTTTCTCTTTTGCTGTTTACATATCAGAGGTTTCCTAGGTTATTAAAAATCATAGATTTTGAAAATTCCTCATAATTTTTTCATTATGTTTGGTTTTTGCATCCCTTGGCTGAGTTTTCAAATGAGTTGAACTAATGCATATATACAAATGAAAAATAACAACATTCAACTTCAGAAATGAAATGCAAGACAATTAAATCTTACTCAAAAAAAGAAGCTTTTGATTAGGAGACTTAACCCTAATTAGTGCTATTAAAAAAAAAAAAAAAATCATTTCTAATCTTCTTAGTCTCCCAGGAAGTATCTGTTAAGAGCCTTAAGAATTACCTGATCAAGAAAATTTAATAATGTTCAAATTCAGATATTAGTTGTCCTAGTTTAAAATTCTGCTTCACTTACAGGAAAGTTGCAATTTTTTTTATTCTGGTTTTACATTAAAAGTATGCCAGGCCTTAAATAAAAAATTGCAAAGGTGAATGCAGCAAATCTTTTCACTTCCTTGGACAATTAGCCAAATTAGTTAGATCAGGCAAATCTGAGATTAGGAACCAAAAAAGAAAAAGAAAAAAGAAAAAAAATAGTTGTTTTTTTTTCTTTTTTGCCTTGACTCTTGGAAACATGTTTTTTGTGGATAAACCACAGTCTCTCAGAAAATGGTGGTGATTAAGGGATAAGTTGCTAATAAATTTAGTGAAAATTTTTCTTGTAGAAAAATATTAAATCAAAATTTTAAACCTTTAATTATTTATGTTTTCTCAGTATCTCTAACTCCTGGATCTCATATTCCTTGATACTCGATCTTCTTATAATTATATTTATGTATCCCCTAAAAAAAAAACAAAAAACTTTTTCATACCATTAAAAAGGATTTTTCATAACTAATAATTTAGGGCTGTTAAACATGCCCTACCACAATCACATACAGTAAGATTTTTTAGAGCTCAAAAGTTGAACTTTTCAATTACATTGGTTTAGCAAAATGCCAGCTTTAGAAAATGTTTGGTTTTAAAGCAGGCAATTTATTTTAACTTTCAGAGCTGGGATTGAGTTTTCATTCGTATGATTGGGGACCTTAAGAGTTTTATAGAACAATATTTGAATTATTGAAGTATAATTTCATACTACTATTATTTCTCTGGATTTGAAGTATTTAGAAATCTTAACAGAAAATGAGAAATGAGCCCATCATTCCTACAGGTTTGTTGACCTGTCAAGAAAATATACCCCTGCATGCACACATATATACATATCAAAAAGCATAGTGAACTAGTATAATTTTGAGTTTGCAGATCTGAATGCAAATTTCAGTGTGGAGTTCATTACAGCAGACTAAAAAACCTATAGGTCACACATATATACCCTATATGTCAAATGTATGCCTTATATCAAAGCCTAGTTTGTATTGGTTGCTTTATTTCCAGAGTGAGAGGGCAGTTTATTCCACATGAACCTTAAGTATGAGCTGAAACTGCTGTTAAACATTCTGAACTGCCAGTTTTAATTCTACAAACAAGAAAAAAAACATACTTGGCTAATCTATAAAGATGCCTTGTTTCATTACAATGGCAAAAAAAAGGTTATTCTAGGATATGTGGTTATCTTAAAATAGTCACAATCCTGAGTACCATGGATTCAGATTATTCCAACTCAGGACAACCAGTCCCTTATTATAAATCTTTTATTGCCTAGATAATAAAAACCATACTATGTTGGATGTGATTGACAAAGAAACCAACCTCTAGTTTAAACTGTTTAAATGTCTTTCCCTTTGTCTTTGCCTCCTGTGTATAATTTTTATTGATAGATTTCTGTGTGCACAATGAAGACATTGTTCATAAAAAAAAATACACTTGAAACCATTGCCTGCCTTAGTGGTACGTATTTTCCATTTTCTCTCATGGGATAAACTGTGAAAAGGAGATTATCATGTTGAAAGTGACATTATCATGTACTCAAATTTTGGGAAATTTAAGAGTCCTAGGTTACCCATGAAGAGATATTTTGGTAAATTCTTCATTGTTAAATCATTCCACCTGAATTACAACTTTTTAGAAAACAAAATTGTTTTTTCCCCTTCTATTTCCCCTTCTAACACCAACATTATTTTAATGAATTTAAGGGCTTAATCAGGAGTTTTTGTTATTCAGTGTGGAAGATTGAAGCTCATTACCATTACAGCTATGATATACTCAGACCTCTAAGCTATAGCTACAGCAAATAGACAAGGCTTGTTTGATGACTGCAGCTCTCTGATTCTGGACAGATTTCTTAGAGGACTGTGAAAGAAGGAACAAGGGGCATAAATTTTGGAGAGTTTGTCTTCAGGATCCCCAGCAGAGATCTTGACTAAATTAAATACTTGATTTTGAATCAAATCAGATGCTGCACCAAAATTTTGTCTATTTATTTTTGTCTTACTGGATAATAAGAGCAATTTTCATATGCTTACTTCATGTCTAAACCAGGACAATAAAATGCGAACAGTGTCTGAACAAAGAAACCAGAACTGTGCTTCCTTGTTTCAATATTTATGTGATGTTATTATATAGGATATTTTAAAATATGTTTGCTTTATCCTTTAACAATTGAACAAAATTAATTGTTTTTTCTGTATTGGGATGAAGAATAAGCTGCTCTGTGATTGTGACTGTTTATGATGCATGACTGTGTGATTCAAGTAGAATTCTTGTCTCAAAAATGACAAATGGTGGTAAATTATTTAATGATCCACTTTCATTAATGAATCACAAGAAAATTATTTCTTAATCACTATTAGACAGTAATTTTGCTAATTAACAACAAAATACATGCTTTTAGATGCATGTCAGCACAGAGAATTCTGTCAGATGTAGGTGTGACTTACATACCGAAAAAAAATCCTAAATGCAGCTTTTATCGATATGAATCTAGTCTAATCCACAGTCTTAGAGTTATCACTTGTTTGTACAGTATAACTGGGAAAACACTTGTGATAACTGTAAAGCAGGGATAGTAGTTAAGAAGGAATGGAATTTGAAACAGGAGCTATGAAATAGTGCTGATAAAACTGAAGTCAAAAATCCAAATGGGGATTTAGGCCTGAACATATGCAGAAGCATGAAAAGTCAGAGCTGTGCCAAGAAGATTGCACAGAAGAAAGGACCTCCACACTCTTGAATGGATAAAACTCCCTGAAACCAGGGAAGAGGGGACCAGTGACCCAAGCGTATCCCCTTTAGTGCAGTGGGGCATTCCAGTCAGCTGCAATCCCGCATCAAATGTGTGTGCTACTGTCATGTCTGTCCATTCTGTGCAGGTGTCTTGGGAACTTAAACTGTCTCAAATGTTAGTAAATACCTGGTTTTAGGCAAACTCAAATCCTGTCCCTTTGGCCTTGCTTCCTTCCATATGAAGACAGAGGAGAAGAAGACAAAGAAGTACTTGACTTTGTGGCTGCTCTGGTTTGGAAAGACAGGTGTCTGCTAAGGAAGGCAGGGCCTCTCTTTGGAATGGAGGATGTAAACCCCTCCCTCTGAATTAGTAAAAATTTCAAATCAAGGGACTCTCAGGCAAAGATATGGGAATAGGAATAACTGTTCTTTACTAGGAAAATTAAAATAAAAATGTACTCGTACAAAAACCAAACAAAAAGAAAACACTGACAGAGTCAGAATACAACCTGACACCCTGTTGGTCAGGGTGTTGGTAGCAATCCATTTAAATGGTGGCTGCAGTCCTCCTGGAGAGACAGATGTGCTTCTTTTGAAGCAATGATCCTGTCGAAGGGTGAAGTTTTCCTCTAAAGATCCAGGGGTAGGAATGCTGTAGTGGTTTTAGTTAAAACCAGGCAGAAACACCAATTAATATAGTGGCTTCATGTTTGCTAAATTTTGTTTGCCAAATTTAGTGTAGTGGTCTAAGTGTTACTCTCTTTTTTTCTTGTGGGGGAGGATCAGGAGAAGCAAAGCAGGCTTAAGCTTAAAAATAAACAAATAGTTTTATTAACACACATGAAAAAATGGAAAAGAAAAGAAAAGAAAAGAAAAGAAAAGAAAAGAAAAGAAAAGAAAAGAAAAGAAAAGAAAAGAAAAGAAAAGAAAAGAAAAGAAAAGAAAAGAAAAGAAAAGAAAAGAAAAGAAAAGAAAAGAAAAGAAAAGAAAAGAAAAGAGAAAAGAAAAGAAAAGAAAAGAAAAGAAAAGAAAAGAAAAGAAAAGAAAAGAAAAGAAAAGAAAAGAAAAGAAAAGAAAAGAAAAGAAAAGAAAAGTTGCAAGAAACAAACAAAAAAACCCTAACCCAAAATGAAACTTCAAAACACTCTTCTCTCCCTTTACAAACTGTTAACTTTCTTACAAACAGCATAGAGAGACATAACCTGTAACTTTCAGTGAGCTTCACCATTTAAACATAATCCTTCATCACTTTGGGAGAGGATTCTCTCTAGAGTCCTATGGAGACGTTTGCCACAAGACAAAAACAGTTTTATGGCTCCTAACGTCACAAATCTGCAACTGCTTGGAGTTTTTGCAGACTGTGCTGTTCTACCTATTAGCAGCCTTTCCTCTGGCTACTTATTGGCCTCTTAGTGTATTTCGAGTACAGTTTGCTTGTTCCAGTATACTACTGAATGCTTCTTCTAGTATTTTTCTTGTATAAAACAAGAATTCCCTTATTTTATCTCTAAAATTGTCTCTATCTTAAAAGAAATAGAGATCTCCTTTTACCCCAGGAGCAAAGGGCTTCAAATCACTTTTTCTTTAAAATCATCTTTGTCTCAATGGCTGAGACCTACTTTTACTCTAAAAAGAGAAAGAATATTTCATTTGTATAGGTTGAAATTTTTAACAAATGAAACTATCCCTGGGAGACCATAGACCATTTATGATCACTAGATTGATTTATTTCTTAAATAAAGTGTTAAAGTCTCGACAATATTTTTCAACACCGTTCATAGCAAGGAGGACTATACCTCAAGTAGACACATTCACTAAAGAGTTTTTGGAGGCTATATTAAAGAGATGAAAATTTGGACAGCAAGGGAGTCATAGCATTTAATAGTAAAGAAGCAGAGTACCTTGATATATTTCAGAATAAAGAAATCCAAGCATGGTACAAGGGTCATTGCAGTGAGAAGGTGCCCAAAGCTGATAGTGCCAACATCAGCCAGCCCCAAGACAGACCCGTCACTGGCCGAGGACTAGTCCATCAATGCTGGCAGCATCTTTGGGATAACTGATTTAATAAGGGGGAAAAGTTACTGCACAGCATGTGTCAGGGAAGGAGTGAAAGCAACAGCCCTGCAGGCCCCAAGGTCAGTGGGGAAGCAGAAGCAGAAGCAGGAGGTACTCTGGGCCCTGGAGACGAGATTCCTCTGCAGCCTGCAATGCAGACTGTGGTGAGGCAGCTGTGCCCCTGTGACATACTGTCAAAGAAATTCCTCACTGGAGCAGTGAAGACTGTGATGACAAAGAAATTTATAATGAACCGGTGGCAACTCCCATTCCGCAGTCTCATGCGTCACTTGGAATAAAGGGGTAGAAGAACTGAGAGTGAGGTTGATACCCGGAGGAAGAAGAGGAGTGTGGGGAGAAGTTGTTTTAAGATTTGTGGTTTATTTCTCATTATCATGCTATGGCTTTTGATTGGCAGTAAATTGACTTCCAAGTGGAGTCTTTTTTGTCTGTGACTGTAATTGGTGAGTGATCTCTCCCTCCTCTTATCTTGAACTATGAGCCTTTCATCACATTTTCTTTGCTCTTCCCAGACAAAGATGGGGAGTGATAGAGGAGGTTGGGGACACCTGGCAGCCGAGGCAAAACTACCCCATATCTAGATGGCCTTGTGTTTGTGATGTCTGTCTTTGTTGGGATGGCAATGGGTACAGCAACTGGATTATCATACTAAACATAGCTTTGGGACTTTCCAAGACAATGCCTCATTTCCAAGACATTATGGTGCAAACTTAGTGTTTCAGAGTACATTTTAGAGGAGGAACTTGCTCCTATCCTGTCCTTGTAGAGAGCCACACAACAGTTTTATTACCAAGTGGGGTAAGTCAGGTATTATTGCTTACCTTATGGAACAGTTTTGACTGAGGGTCTTAAAAAAAAAAAAAAATAATCATATTTATTCAATGTAGATTAGACTTGAAAAAGAATTACAGGTATTGGTGTGTAATAGAGCAGTATTTGGAATATTGAAGCATGCACCTGAAGAAGGAAACAGGGATGTAATAAATGAACAAGCCCAATTCCATAAATTAAAATTTTAGAATTTTATTTCAAGACTGAAATTCCTTCTCTTAACAGCCACAATTAAAAGGAACAGTGTCAAACCCCGGGGTTTCGGCACTGGGTGAATGCAGAAACGGACTCTATCGCTCTCCGTTCACACAGTGTGCCTAGAGCCGCTGATTTTTATAGTCTTTCGCTGAGAGTGGATGGCGACCGTAGCGCTCTTGCTTCGTGGTAGCTTCGTTAGGTATTCATGTTCAGGTCCCGGGTCAGTTGAATAGGTTCTCGGAGTAGAAAAACGCCATGATTGCCGGGTCCGGAGAAGGTTTGGAAATGTTAAATTGGGCCGGAACAGATAAGATATCAATCTTCTCTTAATCACTCGGTCATTACCAGGCCCATCTCTGGGGGAGACATGGCCAATCTCCCCATTTTTCCCATTCTTGTAATTTTGTTGGATGTCCTGAGGCTTTTCCCGGCAGGGACCCTCCTTGTCTTTCAATCCCCGTGTCCTCTTCTTACAATTTAGCTTTTTTAACCCTAAACACACTTTTAGGTTCTACAGAGCTTAAATCCGACTGAACGCAGATTAACTTTATATTACATATCACCGTATTTAACACAAATTAATTACATATTACAATACCTAACATGAATTAACTTTAGGTCACATATCACAAGGGATATAAGTAAAAAATAGGTATGGTCTTTACAACAAGAAAACTCTACTCTGAAAAAACCCCTCAAGCTGTAAATGTATAAATATTCTGCAAATTATAATACAGGAAAGCCTTTCCTTTGTTTTACTACTATATGATGTGGCAAGCAAGAAAGAGGAAGTGCTCTATAAATTGCCATTTTACCAGCTTCCTTTGAACAACACCACATAAAACCACTTTGCTTCAATATCATTTGCATTAAATTTTCCTGTAGGTAATTCACTTCATGTTGCATTCTCCTCTGTGGTAACTCTTTCCCCTTTTTTTTTTTCCTAACAGGTATTTGTTTACCAGCATCATATTTTCTGAACTGCTTCCAGCTTCAAGATCTTTTTGCCTCAACCACAGGAGAGTCTTCCTAAAAGCTAGACACTAAATATCCAGAGATTATTAATTATATTCAGACCAGCACTTAGTGTAAGTCTACTACTATAGGATTACCATGTGGAATTTCCCATACCTACATTATGATGAAATATCCAATTAGTGTCATGTAGGCAGGCATGAAATTCATTTTAGTTTAACATTTGCTGACAATCTGGACTTTCAGTTTAGCTTTGCATTGAGAGAAGTAACGCGATCTTATCTGCCTTTTTGTTGAGCAAATTTAAAAATACTTTACCATTAAACACATCCCCTCTCTTAAGCAGCTTTTATCTGAGAACAAGAATAACCTTTTATACTCACCAATCTTATTGTTTGCACATAGCATATTTGAGAAGAATGTGTATTCACCATTCAGAGTGAAAACTCTTGAAAGGATAATGGAAGAAGTCATTCAAATTGAATACATACATATTTCCAAATGGAGGTTATATGGTGGCATTATATGAAACTGAATATTGGGGATATACTACTACAATGCACTTTCCTATTTTTGTTCATGTTTTAATCATTTCAGTATCTGGTCTATAAATATTTTACAATCTATAAAATTTATGCCTGGGTGTTTTTCTGTGGAAGATTTGCCATGTAAGATGAAAATACAGCTGCATAATTTTTCTCTGGAAACATCCCCAGGTCTTAAGTGTTTTTTTTTTTAGCGTGGCTGGTCATCAGGAAAATAATTATAGCCTTGCTTTGGAATTTGAGTTATCAAATATTAACTAGCGAGAAAGAGGTATTTCACAGCTGATATTTTTGCTTTCTTATATCTCTGGAAGCTGCTATCTCAGACACATTTATACAGTGAAGAGTCTCACCCTGACTTTGGCACTTTTTAAAGCTTTGATAGTTGTAGTGTGTTTCTTTGTTCTCTAAAGGTGGACCTTGCAGTAGAATAATTCAGCACAATAGCTTTTCCAGGTGACACTGACTAGGGACAAGTCTTTCTAGTCTTTCTGTTGCATTGCGCTCTGTGTTATTGTCCTAGGTTACAATGTAAGATGTGCCCAAAGTATGTATTCTATCACCATCTACATGAGATGTTGAAACTAGGTTGGGCAGTGTTTCCCTTGCCCCCTCCCTCCAGACTATCTTCTGTCAATGGCCCATCAGTGCCCTGCTGCATGACTCAGAGGTAACTCTCTCCAGGAGCTCTCTCTGTTTAATGGGCAATCAAGGACCCATTGTAAGACTGATAAATGTTATCAGTCCATTGTGAGATGCTCCACCCAGGGGGAGGAGCCAAGCATTCCCAGCTGGATAGAATCTGGGATTTGGGACAGCACAAGCAGCCTTACCCAGTGGATTCCCAGAGGACAAGAGCTACCAGACCTTTCTGCAGGAACACTGCTTCAACAAGACTACTTCATCTGGACTGCTACCACCACGGTGCCAGTATTATATATAGAGTGTGTGTGTGTGTATGTATATATATATATATATATATACATACACACACACACACACACACACACACACACAAAATATCACTCTGTCAGTATCTTTTGTACTATTGCATGTGTTTTATTTTTTTTTTTTTTTCCTCTCCTATTAAATTGTTTTTTTCTGAGTCTCTCGCTGGTTTTGCTTTCAAACCAGCACAGTTCTTTATTTTCGTATTGTATTTTATGTTATTTATTTTCATTGTAATGGTTTGTTCTGGACTCCCCTGTTCTCTTAAGAAATGTTATGTTCCGAGGTTTGTCCCTGCCCCTCTTCCCTGTCAATCCTCCCATATTCCTCCCAGTCCCCTCCTACGGGCCCTGCCTGTCATTCAGTTGCTCCTCCCGGCTTCTAGAGAGTCGGGTAAGGACAGCAAGTAATAGGGCAGGAGCTGAGGAGGTTCCTCCCTTTATGTTCTCATTCATTTCTTTAAATGTCCTTCCAACCCCATTCCACTCCCACCTTGTCCCTCATTGGATGTTGGTTTGTCTCCTCCCTTAGTCCCTCCCCTATATTTAATCCCAGAGCTCATCACTCTGGTCGCTCTGCTGGAATTGCTTTCCTGAGGTTTGGAGAACCCATCTGGGACTGAATAAACACCTTGGACTTTTCCCTCCAGCTGCGTCTGATGCCTTCTTCCTCCATCGGAGTGGTCTCTTCCATGGCAAGGGAAAAGCCCCCTTAGCCGCTTCTCTGGTTCCCAGGATCCAGAGGAGCGTTCCCCGTCTGACCGCAGTGTCAGGCTAGCTTGGGTGGACAGAGCTGCTGCTCCCTGAGGGATACTGCAACATCTTTCCAGACTGTACGCAGGTCAATAGAGAGAAATCTTTTCTGAAATCTAAGGTTTGAGAAAAAAACAGCTATAGTTCAGGTATGTCTATGCTCTCCATTTTTAATTTTACTTTTAAAGATCAATGAAAATTTTTGACTAATACAGTTATTCTCTCATGTCATATTTAGGCTAGAAACTACATAAATTAACATATTTTACTTGTTTTAATAATTACTTTGTCATTACAACATATTTCAAAAGATGCTAAAAACTTGGTCATCTGCATGATTCAACAGACTATCCTTGACAGAAAATACAATGCTTATGAATGTAAGTAGATTTAATTGGTAGACAAAATGTTCACAAACTAAAACAATGAAAGAATATATTATTTTTTGTTGTTTTCTACAAGAGAAGTAGATATTGAAGATTTTAAATTTTATATTATATTTCTTCCGTGATATAGTGTTCCTCCAGCTTTCTTCTTGGGTCTCTAGGATATTGTAAAAGAATTTTACTTCTTGCCTTTCCTGCTACTGAAAACTCTTCAGACATGGCAATTCTACACCCTGCCCCCTACCCCCCCCCCCCCCCCCCCCCCCTTTTTTTTTTTTTTTTCTTAGTGAAGGACAATATTGAATTAGTCTAGTCCCCAGACTGAGGGGGAAAAAAAAAAAAAAAAATTCCATTTTTCAGAACACGTTTTGTTATTTGTAATCAGGTTTGAGGTTAAATACACAAACCTACATGGTAACAGATTTCAATTTCAGCTCCTGCTAACTCCAACATATGTCAATGACAGCAGAACATAATGGGTACTGATGCTCTTGCAAGTCACTCATCTCCCTAGAGAATTATTGTGCAGGTATGGTCACTGCTAGGAGAAGATTAATGCATAATCCTTTGCATTAAATTATGAGCTTATTTTATCCATAAATTATTGTTGTTAAAAATTTGACAACCTTGACAACAACACTGAGGGTTTATTTTATTACATAGAGTTTGCATTAAATTACCCATGTTTTTTATACTTCCTTGTGTCAGTGTGGGGAAAAAGTGCATGTTTTTAAAGATGTTTTGGATTCTCAAAAACATTATTGTTGGCCTTCCTGATCCTGATTAACTAGGATAGTTGGGCACAATATCATCGTTTTCATACTTCATTGTCTGAAGACACTCGCCTTTTATTTTTTGACGAAATTTCGTTAGTTTATGTTTTATTCTTTGCATAGGATGATTGTTAAAATGCTGAGGCAGCATCCATTTTTTACACCTATAGTCTGCTCTTAGCTTTTCCATGCTGCTTTTTGGTATCTTTAATACCGGTCAAGTCCCTGTGATGTCGAAGTCCAGTGCAGTCAGTGCCTGAAAACAGGTATAATTAAAAATCCTTATGTCTATGAAGCTTCTATCTCTGAGCACTTAGAATTTTATAAAGCTCAATTATGGTTTCTTGTTTACTCAATATAAAATATATATGAATTGAAAGATGGGAAACTAGCCATTGCTGTGTTTTTTACTAGATCAAAAACGCGGGTTCAAACTCAAGTGACCTTTTTGTCTTCTGTAGGCGGATAACATGAAACTTTACTTCCTGAGATCTTCACAATTCAATTTTTTATTTTTAAAGAAAGCTTTTTGTGTAGGGAAGAACTATTATATACATTAAAAAAGGAGATAGATGAGATTCAGAGGGCCAGATTTCTGGATAAGCTGATAGGGAAGCACTTAGCCCCTATTGAAAAATCAACAAAGATACCCTAAGCTTTTATTTAAGCTGAATGCTTATGTTTCAGTGACAGGGGAAAAAAAAAAAAAATAAATAAATAATAATAAAAAAAATCTGCAGCTCATAATGTACAAGGTTAGACCACTGCTGAGCAATAGAAGTTACAGCTGACTTCAAACCTCACATCCTTTAAAAATCTTCAGTAAAGTACAGTAACAAAAAAGGTGCATCACTTGTGTTACCCTGGTGTGCAATTAGATTTGGTCTAAGTGACAAAATATCATCTGCTTTGATTTGAAACAGAATACGACTGTTTGTCTGGTAGGTAAGAAAGCTAGTTCCATCTCTGTCCAAGTCTCAATGATGCCTTTTAAAGCCCAGACTGCATAAAGCAACCATCACAGAACATTCAGGTTTGTAAATCATGTACAGGAGTGGTGTATAATAACAGTTAAGCAGATTAGCTGCGACACTCTGCTAATCAGAGCCCTGAAATTTAAATGATACATGATTTATACGTCCCTCCAGACAGGAGACCATATTAGGATTTAAGAGGGGAATAGTCAGTGATCCATTTTGGAAGTTAAAATGACATAAAAGCTCACATGCAGCAGGACTACATGCATTTATGGATTTAGATGTCACCTGAACATTGCTGAAAAAATTCCAGTGTTTGTCTTCAGCACCTAGATAAAACTGTGAATTTAGTTACAAGACTCTTGCTCAAAGAAAGTCAGTTCTCTGTATTTTGCTCTACCAGGTTTTCTGGGCCTCTGATTGTTAGAGCCATTGCATCTTAAGAAGTTTTAAGCCTACTGTTTACTGTAGCAAATAACATTATGCTATACATTCATACTTGCAAAATGCATGATTAGATAGACAATACTTTTGCATCATACATTTAAATGTAATTTCTCATTTATTTTTGTGCTCTATTAATTCAGTGATATGCATATAAATGCTCACTCTAACAATTTTCAGAGATACGAATCTAGACTGTTCTTGTTTTAATCATCTTAACATTTTAACCATCTTACCACTGTTTATTGACAAAGTGCCTGCTACAGTACCTAGAGAAGCATTATACTGAACCAGGGATTGAAATACTGAACCAACAGTTTAATATATTTTAAAATAACTAAAGTACTTGCTTTATTGTTTAGATATTCTGTGTCAAGTTATTTTCTATGTTTTCAATATTCCTAAGGAAAAAAAATGTTGTTTCTTCTCTCTGACATTTGTCACTGGGCAGCCCTGATGAGTGGTCCCTCTGGTGAAGGGTAGTATTAGGTATTTGATTGCTACCAGCTGTGCTACAGAATCTTTTGTTGCAGTTTTTGTCTAGATGCTCTCTGTCTGCCTTTTCAGGGGCACAATATGTAAAAAATCTCTGCTTACTGGAACTTGCTTTTAGAAAAGATAATTTTTCTGAAAACCTGGAAAATAAATCACATTTTTTTCTGCACTCTAAAGAAAATAAATATGGCATTATATCTAAATTATTTGTATTACTGATATCCTCTGAGACCAAAGGGACTCATATCATGCTTTATAGTGTGAAAAATAATGTTAAGGTTGGGATTCTGCTGTAGCAAGAGAGATGCCTGCAAGACTATTCAGAGAAAGCTTGATGTATAGAGTGCTGCAACCTGTACAACACATGTGTGAATGGAAAAAAATTCTAATTTTAGGTAGAGGCAAAATTTTTAACTCTAGATATACATGCCTAGTGCAAAATGTAGTATCGTGTTTGTTAATTTGTTACTTTCTAGTTTTGTGAATTTGTCATGTTCATTTATACTTTGCTGTAGAGGGTCCCTCTTGTGAAAAAAGCTTGATCCCTAGAAATTCTCCTGAGACAACTGAAATTTTGGCATGCTTATATATCAAGCAGAAATGGCAGAAATATTAGTAGATCATATCTAGAATGGTCATTAGAAGAACTCTGATGAGCTTAGGAATATAAACAAATTCTTCAAATCCTTAGAGAATATGCCTCCTGTTTGAATCAAAGAGAGTCTATCCTAAGAGTAATAATGAAGAAACAAAATTAAAAAAAAAATAATTATTTATAGGATTACTTAATTTCTTTTCAAATAAATTATTTAGGATTGACAAAACATTATCATGTCTTTACTATTGCTAGCAACTGATCTCATGATGAGGGATTTGACAGTACCACAGTCAGGATTTGGGCTCACTGTGACTAACAGTATAAAAACAAGTATTAAAAACAAACAAAAAAAAACCCCCAAACAACAACAACAACAACAACCACCCAAAACAAACAAACAAACAAAACCAGTCAGTATTCAGAAGATATTGTGAACTATGTAGAGTAATTTTCTAAGAGCAGTGACTTAGAATTTTGATCAGCACAAAGAATAAGCTAAACCTATGGAAATTAGGAAAGTATGAGAATCCTTTCTTGCAAGACTTTTGTGTACAGTTTATTCTGCTGAGTGCACTTCATTTTCAGTGCAAGTTAGTTATTCTTACTATTGATTCTTCTGAAAAAAATGACTATTTTCTGTAATACACATTTTCTTAGACACAGAAGTGGTTCTATTTCAGGAAAATAGAACATAACTTCCTCCAGATGTGGTGAAATCAATGGCTCATTTGAAAAAACCCATGCTTTTGGGAAAAACATGAATGGGAAAAACTCATTGCATATTTTTGCCACTGTCAAATTAATTGGAACAACATATTTGTTATACGTACATGTTTTCTACATAACAAAAAGACTGTCAGTGTGCATTTGTGTTCTTTTATGAGGCTTTTTGATTTTAGAAGTGGGAGGATAGGAAGTACAGACATGAAAATGAATAACACTGCATCTACTATGATAATAAGAACTAGATAATAAACAAATATGGTTTTTTTGAAATATTTATTTTATCTATTGCAGAAAGCCAGCATGCCCCCATCTTTTATATACTTTTCTTAGAGAGACTATAGGCCTGTGAAATGATTTATAGCTGGGTATTATTTTTTTAAAAGTTTCCACAATGAGAGTTTCTAATAACCATAAGATAAATTACCATGTCAAGAGGTGATAGAATCATAAAATGGTTTGGGTTGGAATTGGACCTTAGTAATCACTGAACTTCAATCCACCCGCTATGATCAGGGACACTTTCCACTAGATCAGGTTGGTCAGAGCACCATGAAGCCCTGCCTTGAACATTTCTGGGGATGGGGAAGCCAGAGTTTCTCTAGGCAACCTGTTCCAGTACTCCACAGTAAAGAATGTCTTCCAAATATCTAACCTAAACCTACTTTGTGTCAGTTTGAAGACATTCCTTCTTGTCCTGTCACTACATGCTCTTGTAAAAAGTCCCTCTCCAGCTCTCTTTTAGGTCTCTAAGAGCTCCCCAAACCTTCTTTTCTCCAGCTGAACGATCCCAGCTCTCTCAGCCTTTCCCCATAGGAGAGGTGCTCCATCCCTCTAATCATCTTGTTGACCTCTGAACTTGCTCCAACAGGACCATGTCCTTCCTGTGCTGGGATCCCACAGGTGGATGCAGCACTGCAGGTGGGGTTTCAGTGATGATGACTAGTATTTTCATGACATATTCTCATAGGTTACTCTTTCTATTCCTTCAAAAATCATCATATTTGAAAATATTTTATAATGCACATTGCTGTCTTTAAAGGGTTATCCCTCAAAGACAACGAACAGTCTTAAGGTTATGCTTTGGCTCTATTATTATTGACCAGCCTGCTTAGCCAAAAAGGTTTTTTTTCCTTATGTTTAATAGGAAAAAGCTAATTTTACAATTAATATGAATGTTTATATCCCTTGTTAACTTTACTGTAAACTTTCCTTACTAGACTGAAGCATCTAGCAAGATAATTTTGATGCTATACATGCAAGAAATCCTACAACTATAAAGAAATGTAACTGAGAAGGGTAACATAAATAAGGTCATTTAACTAGGAAGCAGATTTTTTTCTGATGATATGAAAGAATGGTAGGTTTTAAAAGCATATTTTGTTTTCACTTATAAAACAAAATATGGAATGTAACTTCTTTAAGCTATGATTTTTCTGTTGTCACAGCACCAAATGTAAAAATAGATTGTGGTGTTACTGAAAAATCAACAAAGCACATCTTTCTTCTGCCACGGCGTCTATTACATCTGAGCTCACAAATTACTCCAGTGCTCCACAGAGTGATATTAGAGAACTATGGGAAAGGCAAAACCTATTTTTCTGAGAAAGTGTAAAAGTAGAAGAATGAGGATAATATCACTATGAGCAGAAAGACCTTGAAATTTATGTTATATTCCCACCACTTTTAAAATACACACAAGTAATAAATTTAGAAGGAGTCAGTCTTAAGAACAAGTGCAGAATAGTGAAAATTTGGCTTTGAACTTGCCAAAGCTCCTACTCATGTCAAACAAGACTGATCATATTTAAAGAACAACATTGCATCTGTACAGAGCATGCTGGGTTCCTTCACTAGTGGGGCAAATGGGGTCTTGCATCAGGTTTTGCCCCTGCATGAAATAAAAGCTCACTTAATTCTTTTTTTCCTCAATAATTTTGCAAGGTCTCCCTCTAACTGAACATGGTTTTCTTTGTTTTAGGGAGGAAAAGGAGAGGAATTTTGTTTCCCTTCCTGAACACACAAATAAAATACTCGATATAATGCATATAAATAATTAGGGGTAAAAATACCTTCTGGCAACAGAGGGTTTGCATATTCTATGTGAATGGTATATGAATTATCCAACTATAGAATAGAGATTAGTTACCAATTATTTGACCTTCACTGCATTTTGAATTTGCTCCACTTTCAAGAGTAGTCTCTGGAAAGTTCTGCTATTGATGAAGACACTGATGGAGAAACACTTAGTACATATAATGTAGCATGTTTGGTCATGGTCACTACACACCAAGTTATTAAACACTGAAATTATTCCAAGACTGTAGGCAAAGAAGCAATCAGCTGTAGAGAACCTTTTTGTGGAATTTTACATTCCTAGAGACTTCAGGTAGCAAGTCACTGGAGGATCCATGGATCAAAACTGACACTGAGAATGTGCCTAAATTGAACAACCAAAGGCAGGCAGAGATAATGGTTATGTTAAGAGAACTATCAGTTACCATCCACCTTAACAGATAACTTCACATACCTGCACCTTGGTTTGTGTTTTTGGAACTTCAGGATATAACCTCTAATTCTGTTGCAAAACAAAATTTCTCTGCAAAGTTATTCATTCTTCACTCCCACCCCTCCCTTCATCAAAAATTCCCCACTCCCTTACCTACTTAATAATTCATAATAGGATGCACAGAATGCAATTTAAATGTGATTTATAGTGACTCCATGATAGTGTTTCCATTCATAGAATTTCTGTTAAATACTTTCTGAAGTCTGTCCTGCCCTTGAAAAGTAGTAGAGGAGTATCACTGGGTTGGTTTTTTTTTTTTTTTTTTTTTTTTTTTTTTTTTTTTTTGAGTGGTTGGTCCAATATTAGACATTACTAAGTCTCTCACTTCTTTCAACTAAGCAGTTAAATAGGAAATTCTGTTATTCTGAGCAAAGATAATGATAAATCCACTCTTTTAAAGCATTGCAGTCAGATAGGGAACTCCTTCCACACAAAAGATTGTCAGAGAGCATATGGGTTCCTCCTCTAAATCTCATTCAGTGTAAAAATGGCAGAAATTTTTATCTTTTGGCTGTCATACATGTTCAAGTGCCTGGACTGTAATAATCAAAAATCTATCCTCGATATCTCTGTATCTCTCAATTTTTTTTTTTTTTTTTTTTTTTTTTGTTGTTGTTGTTGTTGTTGTTATTGGTTGTTGTTGTTGTTGTTTTGGGGGGTTTTTTTTTGGTCTATGTTTGAAAGGCTACACTTGCACATGATAGCATTTTTTTTTCCATCATCTTCATATGAATTAAGCCATTGTGTTTATAAATAAAATGTGTGATGATTGCTAACAATTAAGAATTTCCTTATTACTCAGCAGTATGGGATTTGATTGGTTCAGTCTCTTATTGTGTAATTGTTTCAAAAATCAGTAAAATGTTAGTGTAAAAAGGTAACAATTCTAAAGAAACGTGATGGATATTCAACTTTGTTTAACTGTCATCTGAGAAATAGTGTGGCAATGCTGATTATCTGATTTATAGTCAAAGATATCTTGTGGAGTTAATCTAGGTCCATGAAAGAAGACATTAGGAAAACAGCTCAATTGTTTTAACTATTGATTATGTATTTCATTTTGACAAAAAAGTCCTGGGCTAAGGGTGTCATGATTAATCTCTGACATTTTACCTGAAAGGAAAAAAGCATCTTACAAAACAATCGAGCAATTTTACTCCTTTGTAGAGGAGAAACGAATAATTCAGCATTGAAGTGAACATAGACATTTTTTCAGAAACAGCATCAACTGAAAAGTGTCAGATTACCCTTAAGGAGTAAATGTGATTTGCACAGAAGTCAAAGCAGCTAATGCCTATTTTATACCAGAAAAAAAGGTGGTGCTATTTTCCTCACATAAATATTCCTGTAATCACTACTGCGCAATTTCAGTGTGTAATTTTAAGAACACTACACGCATCGTCTTCGTAAGCAAAAATTAAGCCTCTCCTTTGGTCACCATGGCAAGCTTCTTTGTAGTAGTACAAAGGAAGTCTATTGTGTGAAATCAGGGAATCAAAGTAGGATAGAATACAAGCAAGCAGTTTATGTATAGATCTGCTCCTGCTGCCATTCCACATGATGTGTGATCTATGTACATTCTTCCTCCTGTTTGACCCATAAGCCATAAGCGTACTGATGCATTTGAAGATTCCGACAATATGCGGAAAACCTGCCTAAACAGTGAAAATATTTCCCTGCTTGGGGAGGTATTCTAGTACAAACTTTTCTCTGCATAGTGCATTTTTCATTTGTCAAGATGGTCAACTCCTTCTTGCATGGGGGTGGTGATAAAGAGATATATTAACCTCTGATGAATTCTAGCAAATGAGTGTGCAGAAGGCTGAACTCAAGCTGCTGTGAAATTATGAAAACAGAGAAAAATAGAGTGGAATCCAACATGATACCTTTCATGCCACTAAACCTCAAGTGTTAGAGGGCTGCATCCTGCAACATTTTGCTATAGTCCCATATACAGCCCAGCTTCATATGTCAACAATATGCTTAATTCTTTAAGGGTTTTCTTTTCAGAATTAGAAAGAACACACGAGGCCCTTGTGGTCTTTGAAATACTATGTAGGTATAAAACACACAAAAATTAAGACACCTGTCAGCACATCATTTCAATATTTCAAAAGTTCTAGCTTACTTTCTGGCAAAGGGAGACTAGGAGCAAAGAAGGAGAAGCACTGAGGGAAAATCATGAATTTTTCCTCCACTTTTTTTGTTTGTTTGTTTTGTTTTTGTCCTTGAATAGCTAAAGAAAAGCTGTATCTTTTAAAATAACAACAAATTGCCTGTTTGTACAATGATTTCCATATAGCATTGTGAAAACAAATACATATTTTGTTCTGACTAATGACAACATTCGGTGGCTGATTTCTGAAGGCTTTTATTCTTAAAAGAGGATTAAGTTTCATCTTGCCATTGTACATATGGTAGTTCAGTGGAAGGTTGTATTTATGGAAAGACACTGGAAAAGGGGTTGGGGAGCTGTCTGAGAAGTCCAAATAAACTTTAGAAGGTGTGAAGTGGAGACACATTTGGAAAAATAATTTGTAAACATCAGTTAGGAGGGAAAAATAGAAATGAAAGGAACTTTAAACTTTGTTTCAAAAAAGAACAACAACAAAACCAAATACTGATACCTAGAGAATGTAATGAAAACCTAAACAAAAGCAGACAAATATCTAGATAAAGATATCTAAATATGACAAAATCATGTTTAGAAAACTGTAACGGAGCTGTTAAAAATAAATATATGTGAAAACCAGACAAAAAATAAAGATTATTCAGTGTTTTCTTTTTAATACTTTCTCTAGAAAGCATTGTAGTTGTAAAAGTTACTCCTAGAATAACAAATGCACTGATTATTCTAGAAGTGTCCAAAATATTTTCCTAGCCTGAAACTGGGACAAAAAATTGAT
Source organism: Progne subis subis (assembly GCA_022316685.1). Classification (NCBI taxonomy): domain Eukaryota; kingdom Metazoa; phylum Chordata; class Aves; order Passeriformes; family Hirundinidae; genus Progne; species Progne subis. The sequence continues at coordinate 44,094 of JAKJHU010000992.1, read as the reverse complement.
TAGAAACCTTTTTTCCCCCTCAGTTGCTAGGCTGTTACTATCCCAATTTAAGTTTCCAAAGGTACCCATATGCAATCTTATGCCTGCTACTCAAAAATCTGAGAAAACTCGTGGATGTTTGGAAAAGCTGCAAGTCTAGATCCAATCTCCCCTAAGAATATAGAGTTTTTTGTTTCCTAGCTCTTTTATACTGACACTGCAACCTTCCACCCTCAAGTGATATTAATATTGACCCATCTGGTTAAAGATGAGGGAACCACATATTCCTTACAAGAATGCAGTCCATTCCAGTAGAGTGAGAGAACACTTCTGGAACAGACTATGGCATTTGTTAGGCCTGTCAGGTAGATGAATTTGAGTCACATCAGCAAAAGCTCCAATTCAAAAGCGTGGAATTAGAAGGGACGAGGGTTCTTTGTTTTTTTAAAAAAACAAAGAACCAAACCAGATGGAACTTCAAAAAAGTTGGTTATCAAATGAATAGTGTGATGCAAAATTATATATCAAAGACTGAGTGTAAGAAATTTTAGAGTAGAATTATGTTGTTTCAGAAATCTTTTAAAAACACGTTTTTCACAAAATGCAGTGCAGTTGATGCAGAAGAGCATGGATTCATTCATTATAGCATGATGTATACCTTTCTATAGGAAGAAAATCTTATCACACTCCTGAAATAATGAGTGACATGCTTGTATGGACTAGTGTCAAGAATTAATAAATTAATTTTTCTTTATATTCTGCAAGTTACTTACAAGGTACTTATTTATTCATTCAGATAATATTTTCCACTGTCAATTTCAAGAGCTTGTTCAATCAATTGCAACAACATCTGTATGATCCTAGTATTCATTCTGGTTGAATTTAGTTGCCATTTATGGTACTAGATACTGTACAAAATGATGACTCAGTGAAATTCACGGAGCCCATGTATGTTAAACCTTGTGAATTACCCACTCCTATTATTATTAAATATGAAAATTTCAGCCATCATAAAATTATTTCTCTAAATAACTCTGTTTACTAACCTTTTTTACTTGTTTTAAACATGTATCCTATCAATATGGCTGCATGCATACATATCTTTTGGTACAGCATTGCAGATGTAACATATATATCTTGAAATACCTCAAATCAGTTTTAATGGAGTTTTTACTTTATCATTGTTATACTGACTCCTGCTTCTGCAAATTCTTATGCATCAAAACTATTTTGTGACCAAAATGAACGTAAGTGTACAGATATTACAGTTATATGAAATCGTTCATACAACTAAGTGCTCAAAGGAGTAAAGTTAAGTGGAAAGTTATTTCCTCCAAACATACCTGTTGCTCTATACCCTTCATAATCCCATGCTTTGAATTTAAATGGACATTTAATTAAATAACTATTTAAATAAATAACATTTTAAATTAAATAACTATTTAATTAAATAACATTTAAGTTAAACAACATTTCTGCACTAAGTATTTAATCTACAATGCTAAAACACTGAAGACTTTAAATGATAAAGGAAAAGAAGCTGTAGCTGCTCATAAGTAATATCTAAAATACCTGACATGATACAACAGAAATGCTATACATTCTTGTTCTAACAAAACTAAGAGAAAAATTTTAGGCATGCTAGGCTAAGCAGAACATGAAGCTGATTATTATAGGTGAAGTAAATTATCGTATTACTTTTCATTGAAAGGTAACAGATCTTTTGGCATTGGTTTTCATTCTGGTCATCCAACAAGGCCATTTTTATGGCTCTTAAAACAGAAAACTCAATGTTTTGTCAAGATTGTGAGCAACATTATTTTTTATATTGTGGTTTTTTTCTCTGCAAGACAAATGAGAAAGACAGCTTTCATTATCTTTGTAGAGAAAATTGGTTCTGAGTAACCTGAAAACATGTTTTGGATAATTTATACAATTAGAAAATAAAAAGGGGTTCATTTTGTCATGTTTCTTAAAATCTGTACTATTGGTCTTGCCTTGTCTTCCAGTGGAAGCCTAGTGTTAGTAACATGGGCAACCTGCTGTGGCCAGAACAGTGTAGTGGTAAGGATGTCTGTGAACCCCATGGAGATAGCTTGAACCTTCTTTTTGGATTGGAACAATTTTTATTTTACTAATTGGGCTGTGTCTTGTGATGATGTAATACAAGGTTAAAACGTCTGTATTGTGTAATTTTTAGTTTCAATCTCTATGTTCTTGATATTTTTATTTACTGAGAACAATTACCTTTTTACATAGTGTTACATATTTTCACTAGCTGAAAGGGCCCTTGGAAGTTAAAATAATTAAGTATTGCATCATACATGACAGCAAGCCTTACCTGATAAAAATCTGAACATTAACTAAAAGGTACAGTTTGTTCTACAAGAAAGGTTAGTATGTGTCACTGAGTACCACAAATGTTTTTATGAGGAGCTACATTTTAAAACAAATTTTTCCATTTGTCTTAAATAATTAGAAGATCTGGTCACTGAGCCTGCCAACTGTGCATCTTTTTGTCTGCTGCAAGCTGCAGTGTGACAAGAATTGAGGCTTGGAGCTCATCTTCATCCCACGAATAAAGTTAGTGCATCCAGATTTGGAAAATGACAGCAGTAATATTCCCATACTAAAGCTGGAGTTTAGCCCTGTTATAGTTATTAAAAAGCCTATTCATACAAATTAAATCCATTCCATATCCTGGCCTCTGATGACAGCTCTATTTTTTTCTTGTATGGTTTGAATTACCTCAAGTCTGTACCCAGAAGGATTTTATCCCTTTCAAGAGACTTCTCCAAGCCTATAATAAATTCACATGGGTTCTCCCATCAATGTGGTGAATTTGCATTATTATTTCATTATGAGAAGGAAAGAAAGAGGATTAGATCTCTTGCAGTGTTGGCAGTGCCTAAATCAACCCAAACACATGATTAAGGCTGGCAGTTATGACTTTAACTGTCAAAGAAAACTAATTGTAAACTGGGAGCTGTGGATAATTAGGATCTTTTTTATTATACACTGTTTCCCTCCTATTTATCACAGGATAAACGACAGACAATACTATTGTTTGCATTTAGCTCTCGGTTACTTGGAGCCTATTTATGCAAATGAAAATTTATCTAGATTCTCAATTTGATGGGTCTATTTTTGCTTAGTTTCAATCATGCTGTAAAAACCCTGAAAAAAGGTGACACTCACAGAGCAATATTCATGGCAGTATATTTTGTATTGTCCCACTCATAAGTATCCTTCATTTTTAGTGTCTGCCTGGTTAATTTGTTTCTCATGAATGCTACTGAATAAGTAAGCTACTTAAACTACCTTCTCACAGGGGATATTTTCCTTTCTCTTTTATCATCACTCATGTTGCTTGCATGAAATGTTATCTCACAAAGCTGAGTAAACCATATTTTAATGAGCTGCTTGAACCTTTTTAGAGAAAGGAGTCCCTAAAACTCAGGAATAAAAGTTGTGATAATAACAGGTTTACCATGTTTTTTTTTTTTTCCGAAAACAACTACAGGAGTCATTGCAATAGTGTTTTTCTGGAGTGGGGTTTTTTGGTGGGTTTTTTTTTTTTTGTTGGTTTGTTTTGTTTTTGTTTTTGTTTTCCTTCACACTGTTTTTAGGTTTTTTTAACCCCCTCCTGAAATGAATTTGAGATAGAAAAGATTAGACATATCCAGACCAGGAAATTCTGACAATCGAAGGTTATGCAAGAGGAAATTTTTCAATTTTGTATGATTAATGATAATTAAAGCCCAGGACACACTGACTGGGGCATCTGACCTTTCAAAAGAGAAAATTAATTTTAAAAAAGGACATGAATAAGAAATCAAAACCTATGAAAAAAGTATATAGGAAACAAATCTATGATATTTGACAGTAAAGGAGTTATGATTGACTAAAAGGTATCTACAAGGCAGGAAAGATGGTTTTTCATAGTAATGTATAACTTAGTCATTGCCCTAGAACACTGTTGTGACCAAATAGAATTGGTTTATGTAATAAATGAACAAGCCCAATTCCGTAAATCAAAATTTTAGAATTTTATTTCGAGACTTATATTCAGTCTCTAACAGCCACAATTAAAAGGAACAGCGTCGGACCCTGGGGTTTTGGCACTGGGTGAACACAGAAACGGACTCTATTGCTCCGTATCCACTCTGTTCACACAGTGTGCCCAGAGCCGCTGATTTTTATACAGTCTTTCGCTGAGAGTGGACAGCGACCGTAGCACTCTTGCTTTGTGGTAGCTTTATGAGGTATTCATGTTCAGGTCCCCAGTCGGTTGAATAGGTCCTCGGAGTAAAACAATGCCATGATTGCCGGGTCTGGAGAAGGTTTGGAAATGTTAAATTGGGACGGAACAGATACGATATCAATCTTCTCTTAATCACTCGGTCATTACCAGGCCCATCTCTGGGGGAGACATGGCCAATCTCCCCATTTTTCCCATTCTTGTAGTTTTGTTGGTTGTCCTGAGGCTTTTCCCGGCAGGGACTCTCTTTGTCTTTCAATTCTCGTGTCCTCTTCTTACAGTATAGCTTTTATTTTTTTTAACCCTAAACACACTTTAGGTTCTACAGAGCTTAAATCCGACCAAGTGCAGATTAACTTTATATTATATATCACTATATTTAACGCGAATTAATTACATATCACAATACCTAACACAAATTAACTTTAGGTCACATATCACAATCCCTCCCCTTCTACATAAATTAATTTGTGTTCTTGTTATTGCCTTTTTTTTTCTTTGACAAAAAAGCCTCTTAACAAGAATTTTACCAAACACAAAAAGACCTCTTATACTTTAAACATCATCTTTATAGTCATCCCACTCTTCTTCGTGTTTATCCCAATATGTCTTACACTCTTCTCCTTCCTGTACTCAGGCCTCGAATCTTGCTAGAACTTCTGCTGCCCTGCTTATTTCCTTATTTAATTTCATGATTTTTGATACTTTTCTTACCTTCTTCTGTCTGAGCATTCCACCGGGGTTCCTGGCTTGGCCATTTTTTGTCCCCCAGGGTGCTTTGGGGGTTTTGACGTTCCCACTCCCTTATTCCTGCTTGCCTTATCATTTCCCTTTCCTCGGTGTTAAACAGTGACCTTAATATTGCAGTAAGGTCCTCATATGAGTATATGCTAGTGCCTAAAAACTTGTCCAATCTTTCTGATACCCCTAAGGGATCATCCATAAGTTTACCCATTTCCTTTTGAAAGCCCTAACATCACCTGTGTTAATTGGTATGTTTACGTATCCAATAATTCCTGGAGCAGTGGGCACTTCCCGTAAAGAGAAAAGGTTATTTCTTTTGCCCTCATTTTCACTTTCCACTTCATTTGACCTTTTTAGCTGTCTCCTGGTTCTCCTGGTGGGCGGGGTACACCTGGCTTCTTGTGGGTTCTGAGGAGCCTGTGCAGCAGGGGGAAAGAGGCCAATTCTAATTCAGGCGATGGGGGATCGAGAAGCGGGGCTTGGGGTGTGGGAGGCTGGGCACCCTGCCAGAAAGGCTGGGGAACCGGCGTGGGTTCCAGCGGGGGTGGAGCCCAGAGGGCAGGGGCTGAACCACTGTTTGCGGGAGCTGCAGTCCCGGAGGAGGCGCTGAAGCCATCAGTGGTGGTGTGGGGACCCCCTGCAAAGGTGGGAGCCCGGACCCTGGGGGTTCTGGAGGGGCAACCGGGTTCTGTGCAGGTTGTGGGGGTGACATGAGGTATGGCGGGGGAAGATTATCTAAAGGTTCCCATTTATTACTCGAGGTTCCAGTGGGATTCACTGGAAAAAGTTTAGTATCTGTTCTTTCCCAAATTATAGCATATTCATACTCTTTCTTATTCTTTTTTTACTTTCATGTAGCTGACCAAAGCATTACAAATCCACCTCTCAAATGTTCCGAAGACGGGCCACATTACATGATCCCGTACTTCAACCCCTCCCCAAATCTCCACACAATAATGTATCATTTTCTCCTTGGATTTCTTTCTCCTTGCAGGGCATTCCTCCCAATGTTCTAATATCCATCCCAAAGGACTTTCAAACGGAATCTCTGGAATGTCCCTTTGTGGATTTCTCCGCGGATTTCTCCTGGGCTTTACTCTTCTTTTGCCCCATTCTATGGTATCACCGGCTACTAACCCTAAGGGTGATCGGCCCCTCCTAGGTTTTCCTTGGTGATGAGCTCTCCCTTTTCCCCTGTTTTTTAATCCTGGACCCTTCGCTGGTCCTAGGCTGAAAGGTTTACCAGTCCTGGAACTCCTGAGGATGTACCCTTCCCTTTCAGCCTTCCTGTGACCGACCCCCAAACTCCCCGAGTTTTGGGTTTTACGTGTGAGATGCATTTGTTACTCCCGTTACTTTCGCTTCCCCCGCGACTGACCACACCCCTCGCGGGGAAGTGGAACTGCAATCTTGGGGTCCCACTCGCTTCGTGATAAAATCACGTCTCACTCACACGCTCGGTCACCCCCACTCAACCGCGCAATACTTACGATCCTTTTCTTGCGTGGATTCTTCGTGCACATAGAGTTTTACGAGTTGTATCTTCGCCGCGGCTGTGGAAGCCCTGTATCCTGGACCTCCCCAAGTTCCCTGAGAGCTCTGGTTTAGCCTATCCTCCTTTTAAGTGTGGCTTTTTGGCTTAAGTTTGTCATGTGGTTTGTTCAGTTCCACAAGGTCTCCCGGCTCTGCCAGGCTGCTGAAATCAGCGGGGCGCCTCCTGGCCAGAGACAGGGATCCGAGGGTCCCAAAATCAGACCATCACATCGGGGTCACCAGATCGTAATAAATGAACAAGCCCAATTCCGTAAATCAAAATTTTAGAATTTTATTTTGAGACCTAAACTCAGTCTCTAACAGCCACAATTAAAAGGAACAGCGTCGAACCCTGGGGTTTCGGCACTGGGTGAACGCAGAAACGGACTCTAATGCTCTGTATCCACTCTGTTCACACAGTGTGCCCAGAGCCACCGATTTTTATACAGTCTTTCGCTGAGAGTGGGACAGCGACCGTAGCACTCTTGCTTCGTGGTAGCTTTATGAGGTATTCATGTTCAAGTCCCCGGTTGGTTGAATAGGTCCTCAGAGTAGAACAATACCATGATTGCCGGGTCTGGAGAAGGTTTGGAAATGTTAAATCGGGACGGAACAGATAAGATATCAATCTTCTCTTAATCACTCGGTCATTACCAGGCCCATCTCTGGGGGAGACATGGCCAATCTCCCCATTTTTCCCATTCTTGTAGTTTTGTTGGTTATCCTGAGGCTTTTCCTGGCAGGGACTCTCTTTGTCTTTCAATTCTCGTGTCCTCTTCTTACAGTATAGCTTTTATTTTTTTTAACTCTAAACACACTTTAGGTTCTACAGAGCTTAAATCCGACCAAGCGCAGATTAACTTTATATTACATATCACTATATTTAATGCGAATTAATTACATATCACAATACCTAACACAAATTAACTTTAGGTCACATATCACAGTTTACAAAAGAGTTAACTGCATTAGTGACCTCTAAAGTGGTGGTCCTGGCTGTAATCCTTAGGCCAACGGCTATAGTTGATGGAATTAGAAGAGCTGTTCTCATTGTTTAGTATATTCTCTCCTGAAATATGTGTTGGATAATGTGAGAAACAAGAGACCTGGAAATGGATTTTAGGTGTGACAGTTTAAGATAACATTTTAAGTTCCCAGAGAAAGGAAGATAGTAACGAGGACTTAGTATGACTGATAATCTATCAGAAGCAATTGTTGGAGATGCAGTAATTATGAAATCCTTCCAGACTTTATAAGAAAATGAAATAACAAGCAATTGATGGCAGTAGACAAAACAGATGTGTAAATATAAAAATACTGTTAGGATTTAGACAATTTTTAAATTCTGAAGTACTATGCATTGTGACTCAGGTCCCAACTTAAACAGTACTGACCATTTAAAGTTTTTCATTCAGTTACCTTTGGGGAATCTCAGTCTTAAACAATGTTTTTCTGGTTTTGAATTTTCTGATGGAATAGTTGAAAGAACAGTTAATGTAGGCTATAATACCAACAATGAGAGCTTTGTATTTCTAATCAGATGGGTTGGTGACTGAATGTATTTAGATGTCAAACCAGTTGTGAGTCTTGTTGAAGGCTGATTTACTTAAATTTGTTGCTATGAGGTAATAATGACCGGTATGTAAGAAAGACAAAAGATGTAGCTAAGGGGGAGGAGTGCAGCTGGCTACTCTCTTATCTGAGGGCTTTTCTCTCGGCAAGTGCAGAGATACCATGAGATTTTGGGCAGGGGGAAGGGGCGGGGCACAGCTCCTAGCTCTCCTTTGCTCTTGGCATTGAAGGAGGGACAGCCTGTCTGCACCTAACTGAGGGTAAGTCTTTGGTCATAAGAGCAGCCATTGCACTGGGCCCCTGTTAACACCCGATCTTACTGGAAAGGACTCTCACCATCTCTTTGGGTGTGTCAGAGGAAACCCGGGACCCTGAGCTCTCCCCCTTCCAGGCTGTGTGTGGCAGTGGCCACAGAGACGCCTGGCTGCCAGTGCCCAGCACCGCTTCTTTGTGCTGCTGCCTCGGGCTTTGTCACTGCACTCCAGCCCAGCGCCCCATGTCCACCCGATGCCCACAGCTCCTGCTGAGACTGTGGAGTTTTCTGTTCCCTTTGGTTTGCCACCGCAGGGGGCATGCCTGCCACTGCCGTCCCAGCCGCCACTCGTGTTTCCTGCTGCAGCCCATTCCACCATCCAGCCCACCCACCAGTTCCACGGGAGGGAGACGTGGCTGAGATCGCGCCACAGCGCCCCCTGCGGCGGGGGGGGATCACTGCACCCGCCCTGCCCGGCTGGGAGCCCCCAGCGCCCCTGCCAGCTGTGACCGGAACTGCACCAAGGGGAAAGCGCTTAGAGAGCGGGAAGAGAGTGTTCATTGGGTTTTCTGGTTTGTTTGTTGTTGCTGCCATTGTTGTTTGTTTGCCTTGTTAGCCATATACGTATTAGTAAAGAACTGCAATTCCTTTTCCCATATCTTTGCCTGAAAGCCCCTTCCTTAATTTCAAAGCTACAATAATTTGGAGGAAAGGGTCATATTTTCCATTTCAATGGAGATTTCTGCCTTCCTTGGCAGATAACTGTCATTCGAACCAAGACAGTCTTCCAAGGCGAGCTTTTTTAGATATTTAAATGGGTCTGATACCCAGAGTAGTTAAACAAATCCAATTTAATTCAGGTAAAATTTTGCCTATAATAACTTACGCTGTAGAAAAAAAAAAGATTTCTTGGGGAGTCTGCAATTGAGAATGTTATAGCCATTTAACAGGCGTTTCTCACTGGGAGCCTGTGGTGGAGAAATCTCATAACTCTGCAAATTTCAGGAATACTGGAGAAACAATAATCTTGTTCATAATGTTATTCTTCTAAATATAATATAGATGGAGTAATAAAGGAGTAATATTTGCAAAACATGGTAGAAGTAAAACACTTCTTGGTGAGAGCTGGACATGAACCAGTCATGGGCACTCCCAGCCTGGAAAGCCATGTGTCCTGGACTGCATCCAAAGCCCCATAGGCAGCAGGGGAGGGAGGGGATTCTGCCCCTCTGCCTTGATCTGTTGAGACCCCACCTGCTGCCTTCAGCCTTGGGATCCCAGCACAGGAAGGACATGGAGCTGTTGGGGAGAGTCCAGAGGAGTGACACCAAAGTGATCAGAGGGATGGAGCACCTCTGCTGCGGGGAAAGGTTGAGATAATAATGATTGTTTAGCCTGGAGAAGGCAAGGCTTGGGCTTGACCTAATTCTAGCCCTTCAGTACCTGAAGGGAGCTCACAAGAAAGCAGGACAGGGAGTTTTTAAAGAACATATAGTGACAGGACAAGGGGGAACGGCTTCAAAATGAAATGGATTAGGTTTACATTAGATAATGTGAAAAAAATTCTTTACTGTGAGAGTGCTGAGTCAGTGGAGCAGGTTTCTCGGAGTAGTTATGGATGTCCTGTCCCTGGAAATATTCAAGGCCAGGCTGCATGGGGCTCTGAGCAAGCTGGTATGACTGGGGGAGGTTCTTTTGAGAGACCCAGATGACCGTCGATGGCAAAAGGCACAGAGCCTACTCTCTGTCCAGGGGGATATCATGGCTTTATTCTGGGGCCCTGCCCCCACTGGCCGAAGCTCTTACTTAGCTCCTTCCCCATCCCCGCTGGTGCCAGAGAGCCTGAGCCCAGCCATCCCAGGGCTTTTTCCAGGGGGGACAGGCCTAGAGGCAGGGACAAGCCACTACGCAATCAGGGATAAGGTGGGAATATTCCAGTGTGGGGAATGGGCACTGCTGAGCAGGGACAAACCATGTGATACCGTTTCCAAGGGAATACAATAGAAAACATTACAAACCCCAATATAAAAATGGAACACAATATAAACCAAATTAATGTGCTACAACACCTGACCATGGCAGGGAGGTGGATCCCTGTGTTCCTTAAGGTTTCTTCCAATCCAAGCCCTCTTATAGTTCTATGAAACCAGCCAAAATGAGAAATTCAGACTTACTAAGTATCCTGGTTTAGGGACAAATTTGGGAGAAAACCCCTGTATAGGATCCCTCTGGGAAGCAAACCCAAGTGGCCCCTCCCCCTAGCCAGTCCAGTAAAAAACTTCTTTGGAGAAAAGTGGAAAAAACTATTTTACTAAACAAATAAAGTGCATACAAGTATAAAGAATGAATAATATGAAACAATAAAACCTCTCATTCTGAAGTGAGATGGCAAATTGAGAAAGTTTTTGCCGTGGGTGGAGCTCGGCTCTCTCTCAGTCTCTCATCAGTCCCAGTCCCTCCAGCGCTGCTGGAAAATGCCGAGCTCCAGGCCCCGGTGGGCCGCAGGTGCAGCCCCCAGTGCTCCCCTGGGTTTTCTGTCCAGAGCAGGTTTAAACAGTTCCAAGAAAAAAAGAAAGAAAGAAAAAAAAAAACCAGTTCAGGGAACTTCTCTGCCCTAGCTAGCTGAAACTAACTAAGAGCAAAAAAATCTCTGTCCTGCAGTCTCTCCAAGCCTCCGCCAAACACCCCATCCAGAGAAGAATGTGTAGGAGTCAGGCAGTTTTCTGAAAACAAACTCTGCGCTTCTCTTTGCTCTTAGAACCAGTCTTAAAGGCACAGAACTCAATATACAGCACAAACAGAACAGACGAGTAGAGATACAAACCTCATAACGTTACCCTAGGACAAACTAATCAGAAAGTAAAAACTTTAGTCTCATAGATAAAGAAAAGCAAGAACAAGTGACACGTGCTAAAAAAGCTCCACCATACAACCAATTGCCAGCAGAAGAAACATGCTATGCTCTTTTCACTAACTGTTCCTGCCACATCATTAAAATAAAACAAAAGTAGAAAGCAGCTATATAGAGTCCCACACAACAAGTTGCACAAGCCACTGAAAGAAAGAGTGAGTCAGCAAATATGGTTTCTCAAGAAAAGTGAACTTTGGTGTTATGTTCCTCTCCCCACCTCACCTCACATTTTCTTTCCCTTTCCCTTTCCTTTCCCTTTCCCCTCCCCCTTTCCCCTCCCCCTCCCCCTTTCCCCTCCCCCTTTCCCCTCCCCCTCCCCCTTTCCCCTCCCCCTTTCCCCTCCCCTCCCCTCCCCTCCCCTCCCCTCCCCTCCCCTCCCCTCCCCTCCCCTCCCCTCCCCTCCCCTCCCCTCCCCTCCCCTCTCTTCTTTATCTCCTTTCTCTTTCCCTTTCTCTCCCTCCTTTCCCTTTCTCTCCTTTCCCTTTCTCTCCTTTCTCTTTCCCTCCTTTCTCTTTCTCTTTCTCTCCTTTCTCTTTCTCTCCTTTCTCAGGTAGCAGATTATTGTAAAACTACTTCAGGTCATTTAGAAGGTTTAGGTTTTTGGGCTTTTTTTTCCTGGACAATATAGTTCACTGCTTTACCACACCAGTCTGGAAATTCAAGCCTCTTAAATGAACTTTTTTGCTCTGTATGCATCAAGATACATAAGTACATCTTTTTCGTCAGAAAAAAATGCATTAATTGCAATAACAAACCTTCTTTTCCAGATTTTTTACGAAACCAAGATGTTTTCTTAACTCCAGTAAAAACCACTAAGGGTTTCTCAGCAAAATAAAGTGAGATTTGGGTCTCAACTTGTCTGCAAGACAAATAGATTGAAAATTATGATCACACTTAAATATCAACAGAAGAAAAAGTGCTTATGTGCTAGAAACATTGGGAGTTCTAAGAACAAATTACAGAGGCATTTTCACATTAAAAAATATATCTTACAGTGTTAGGTAAATGACAAGACATCAAGACTTTTGGTCTTCTTTAGGTGTTTACATTTCTAGTTCAAAATTGTCTAAGTAAGCTCTTTGAATATTTTATATCAAAAAACACAGATGAGACTGTGAAAATCAATGAATACCATAAAGACTAAGAATTTAACCTAATATAGTTGTGGTCTGAGACCTCTTTTACTCACTGTGCTGTCTTGAGAGCAAAACCAGCAAGAGACTCCAAGTCAGGAAAAAAATTAATAGGTGAAAAAAAAGTAAAATAAAATAAAACAAAACAAAATAAAATAAAACAAAATTAAATAAAACAAGTGCAATAATTTAAAAGATCACTGACAGAGTCAGAATAAAACCTGACATCCTGTTGGTTAGGGTGGTGGTAGCAGTCCAGAAATGGTCTTGTTGAAGCAGTGTTCCCGTAGAAAGGTCTGGTAGCTCTTGTCCTCTGGGAAGCCGGTGGGTAAGGCTGCCTGTGCTATCCCAAATGCCAGATTATATCCAGGTGGGAATGCTTGGCTCCTCCCCCTGGGCAGAGCATCTCACAATGGGCTGATATAATTTTATCAGTCTTACAATGGGTCCTTGATTGCCCATCAAACAGAGATAGCTCCTGGAGGGAGTTATCTAGGAGTCATGCAGCAGGGCATTGATGGGCCATTAACAGAAGATAGTCTGGAGGGAGGGGGCAAGGGAAACACTGCCCAACCTAGTTTCAACATCTCATGTAGATGGTGATAGAATACATACTTTGGGCACATCTTACATTGTAACCTAGGATGGACAGTGACTTAGACACATTCAAGAGCAGCATGAACTCAATTCCTATAGAAAATGTCAAGGATATCAAAACAGCCATATCAAAAGCAGTCTTTTTGGACCAATTTTCTAATTGCTGTGCTCCTTAGATGTTTGTGATTAATGCCCACTAGCTGTGTACAGCAAATTTCTCCAGTACTGCCTACCTTCATGGGATTTATAAGTAAATGTAGCTTTTATATTGTCTGCAAAAAACACTTCAGTTTTCAGGCCATAAACCTTCTGTTAGGAGACCTGGTAAGAAGTGAACTGATGTTTCAGGAGAGTATTAGTTGGTTGATATTAATTGCTGCTTTGCTTTAAAGACAAGATTAGACTTTCATCAGAAACAAAAAAAAAACTCCAAAAAACAACTGCTCTTGGACAGTCAGAATCCATTAAAAACTAAATTAAAACGTGGCAGCAGGTACAGTTGCTAGTTCAAAATACAGTTAACAGTCCAGAAATAAGGATAAATACCTACCAATTATGTGAATAACTATCTGTGGTGGTCCGTGGACTATTCACAGAGGACAGTTCATTCTCTTGAAGAGTGTGCAGCCACTAGGCTCCTCAGATAGCTTTTGGGAAGCCCCCTTGAGAGATTTCCTTATAGTTCAGGGTAAGAAAAAGGACTTCAACCCATGTGCATCCACCTCTAGGCTGCCTCAGTTTGCAGGGAAGTCCCTTTGGGAGTTTTCCTTGTGGTTCAAGTAAGAAAAAATACTTCAACCCATGAGCCTTTGCAGTTCTATATTAATGTTTCATGCCCCATTGGTTACTCCCCTTGATCTTGGTTTTTACTTGTCCTGGTTGATTCTTTTTGAATCCTTCCCCTGACTGGTCTCTTTCCCAATTCCTTTCCCCATTGGCTAAGTTGTAAAACTCTGCCCCTGGCTACCCTATATAATCCATCTCCCCCAGGAGCATATGGCTGCTCTTTCCTTCTGGACTTTGTGCAATAAAGAAGCTCTCCTGGAGATCGGAAAGACCCTGTCTCACTGGTTTTACTCCTGTGTTGATGCCTTAAGTTTTAGCTTTCATATTTGCAGATTCTGTGGTGCCTAGGGATGTAGTTCTGAGCTTCGTATTAAGTGCCAGTAAGCTCTCTTCACAGAGTAAGTAGACAAAACAAATCCTTTTCCTGCTGAGGACCAACTGAGGACAACTTTCAGCTGAACAGCATAAACAATGGTGGATTGAAGAGAGAAAACAAGAAGAATGAGACCTCTCAACCTGAAGCTGTAGTTGGACAATTTAACCCCAGTATGCAAATGGACCAAATCTTATAAAAATGTGAGATCTTGTGACCAGTCAGCCATTTTTTTTTGGTGACCATTCTTGGTCCACCCTGAGTGCAGCCTTGGTCTGGCTCCAGTCCTGCCCAAGGTGGATCCTGGAGGCCTTTCAATAAATACCTACTTTATTCTCTAGCTCTGTCCAGTCTCTGTTTCAGGTCAGCCTTCTTAGGCATCAGCATCACCCAGGGTGGAAAATGTGGCTCTGCTGCTCAGGCAGCCACACAAGAAGAGCAAATCACTCTGCACTTGACAGTGCACCTCAGAGCTGATCACTTTGCACCTAAGAGTGCACAAAGAGCTAAATCACTCTCTGCCTGAGAGTGCCTGTGCCTCCATCCATCTAGGTGTCTTTTTAAAGGTGCTTTTAGCACAGAAGGTTGCAGTACTGTCATCACCAAATCATACTGTGAACAGCAATCCACTATAAATCACCACTGTTGAAGCAGACATGACATAACTTGTTGCTTTCTACACCACTAGTAAATACAATATGTAAACATGAAGCAGTTCTCTCTTTCCCTTGGAGCCCAAGGGAATAGCTTGAGAGAGAAACCACTTCAGAAGGAATCTTCCTTCAGAGTTCCAAAAGATCCCAGGGGCCGCTGGAACCTTTTCCTTTAGAGAGAACAGGCGACCATCAATGGCAAAAGGAAAGAGTCTGCTCTTTGTCCGGGGTGGGGCAGATCACGGATTTATTCTGGGGTCCTGCCCCCGCAGTCCGGAGTTCAGTCCAGTCCCCGTCCCCATTCCCATCACGGTGCAAGAGAGAGCCCCATGTGATCCCAGGGGGGAAGGGGCTAGAGGCAGGAACAAGCCACTGCCCAATCAGGGATAAGGTGGGAGTGGAACAGAGTTGGGTTACATTCCAGTGTGGGAGGATGGGCAGGGAGAAGGAGCAGGAACAAACCTCATGACACATTTTCCAAAGGAACAGGGTGGTACAGAAGAAAAAATTACAAAACCCAATATAAAAATGAAATACAATATAAACCAAATTAATGCACTACAATATCTCCCCCTTTCTTATTAAATTGAGAAGGAGGCAGGCTCAGTCCATGGAAGATGCTCAGAGTTCCTATCTTGAGTACCTTTAAAGCTGAAGAAGAAAAAACGACATCAAGTGCAAACAAACTGTTCAGAAAAACACTGTTAAGGGAAGATGATAATTAGAAGGAGCAGGTTTGGTGCTTTCTCCTTCTCCAGGCAGCACTGGCTGGAGCCTTGTGGAGCCTCTGCACGTGGCTTTGCACTTTTAGGGATGAAAGGTTTCACCCACTTGGCTGGTACCCACTTGAGACCTGAAGGAGTAGACACATAGGAGTACCCACGACCCCAGGTAATCAGATCATGAGGCCTTTTTGTTTCCCGGGTTGCTAGATCCTTTATCATCACCTCCGGTGACTTCTGCTGAAAAGTAGAACTGGTTAAAGCAGAATCTTTTGAAAGATTCTCTTTGGGCCCCCGAGACCCCCCCACCCCCATCGTCCCAAAAGTCCAAAAATTGTCTCTTTAAAGGGCATTGAGATGCCCATTGTCCAGCCTTCTCAGTTTTTGTTTCGAGATTCAGGTGGTTTTAGAGTCTTTTGCCTTCTGCAAAGCTCTGAGCCAGATGCAAGAAAGAGACAGAGTCTTCATGTTCTGATTTTTCAAGGTTGCATGCTTCATGTATTGTTTCTTATCTTACCATTTTCTCAGTGCCAAACTAAGATCTGTGCAGCTGCTCCGGCATCTGGCGACTCCTCCCGGACTGGGCTGTTGCTATCTTTTATACTAATTGTTACGTATTCTTTATTTATCATTATTTGCCAATACCTATCACTTATACTAAAAAGGTCATCCCTACTTTGACCCAATCTCTTGAAACTACTTTGTGCCACTGTCACTGCAGAAAATGGAGTGAGGGAAGAAGAAAGAAGAAGCAGGAGACAACGCCCCAAATCCTCCATCTTGCCCCCATTCACTTCCATACTAAAACCCCAAATTTACTGTTTTATCACCCTGTGATGAGCTAAACTACTATCTTTCACAACTCTTGTGGCTTGCAATCCTTCCCGCAGTGCAGGAAACCTTTCCCATGGACTGGGATCAAAGCCAACGTCCCTCTGGGCTCTGTGCCAGGGTCCCAGACACCCCTCTCCAGGTTTCTGACCCTCCAAGGCAGCCAAAGGAATGCCCTGGACTCCAACACAGCCTGATCGCACGGGAGACACGTCGTTCTTCTCTTGGGCGGTGGTCGTTGCACAGGCACAGGAGGCACTGCTGTCTGCAGCAGCAGCTCTTTGTGGTGGCTGGAATGCATCTCTGGAACTGTGGCTTTGGTGAGCTGTCATGAAGGGAACCTTCCTGGCACATACCTGGAGCATGTCATCTAAGGTTGGAGCTGGTTCCATGGGCAGGTTGAGGATGGCTGCCTTGCACAGTTTTTTTGCACTGGTCAGTGCTATTTCCTCCAGGACCTGTTCCTGGGCTCCTTCTTCCTTAACCTATAACTCGATAGCTCTGGTTAAGCTCTCCACAAATGTTACAAAGGGATCTGATGGAAGCAAAGGAATTTCCTGAGCCTGCTTGAGGGCTGAGACCCATTCACCATCACCACATAGATGTTCTAATCGAGTTGGCAAATTATTATTATTATCAACAGCTGTTTCAGGATTTTGCCGGAGTTCTGGAAGTAAATCTCTTCAGATGTCAAAGGGAACTATAGGATTCTCTGCTAAATTTGCTTTTAAATGGTTGTGAAAGTATTCGCTTTCATATCCAAAATCGATCTGAGCTTTGCATAAATCCTGAATCGCTTGTTGGGGGAAGGGGTCCCAATCACCATGCACAATGCACAACACCCACCCCCCCACCCCCCCTTTTTTTGGACTGTTGATACGTGACAGGAGTAGCAGAAAAGTCAGGATCACTTCCTGCTTCCGGGTTCCTGGCTCCCCCCCACAGCCTCTGGGGCACGGGAACTGGGATTGCGGGCGGGGAAACCATGGGAACCAGAGGCAGGGAGAGGCTGGAGGCTTGACTCACAATGGGTGGAGTCGGAGGGCGGAGGTTTGAGAATAGGGGGTGGAGTCGGAGGAGAGGGTGGCACCAGGGGCAGCCCCGAAGGGAAGGAGGGGTCTGGGGAAAGGAATGGCTTGGTTGGGTTATGAAAGGGATTGTGGAAAGGAGGGACAGACAAAAAGAGAGTCTCCTCGTGGCTTGGGAGAGTTTCTTTGTCCCCTTTAACTGACTGAGAAACCAAAAGGAAAAACCTTACTGCAGAGAAATAAAAAGGGAGGAGAAACTGTTACTTTCCCCCCTCCCCGCCAGGCTGTGAAGCCGAAACCAGATTTGCTATTAAAGCACCCTGAAGGTTTGCTCTGAAGGCAAAAACCTTCCCCCAAAGGAAAAAAACCCTCCCTGAGGTACACATCTGAAAGATTTTTCCTAAGATCCCTAATTGGTAATACTCACCAAAAATCCAGTGTGCAGATGAAAAATTTCTTTCCCAGTCACTCCTTTTGCCTGAAACTGACCCTTTTGGTGCCGAAAGGGCTTCCAGTCTCAGTTCCCAGGTTTGGCTGTCCACAAACGCATGGTCACCTTCTCTGGGAACAGCCTGCCATTTGAGGGGCTTCTTCACTGAAATCTGAGGGA
The DNA here is from genome assembly GCA_022316685.1 of Progne subis subis. Lineage (NCBI taxonomy): Eukaryota > Metazoa > Chordata > Aves > Passeriformes > Hirundinidae > Progne > Progne subis. The sequence continues at coordinate 26,108 of JAKJHU010000992.1, read as the reverse complement.
TTTTTTAAGTCCAAAGAAAAACCGCAGGCTTGGTCTGTGGAGTCCTGTGTTTCAGAGACTCCACAGCGAATGACAAGCTTGACAGGTCTGTCTCTCTGCATGGATGGGCCATGTTTCTGGACTCATGTGCCTATGTGCAGTTCCTCAGCCACATGCTCCATGCGTGGTTCTTTAAGCCTTCTGGGAGCCCTTGTGGCTTTGGGCGTCACACTTGGGCACCACCTGAAGCGGCTCTCTCCCTCCCTCGGAGCCTGTGCTCCATTTTAGCCTTGGCTAGCTTGAGAGAGAGCCCATGCCACAAGGAATCTTCCTTCTCAGGGCCTTAAAGATCCCAAGGAGACAAACTTTTTCTTTAGAGAGAGCAGGCATCCATCAATGGCAAAAGGAAAGAGTCTGCTCTTTTTCCTGGGGTGGGGAACACGGATTTATTCTGGGGTCCTGCCCCCACAGAATCCAGAATTGAGTCTGATCCCCATCCCTATTCCCGACACAGTGCAAGACAGAGCCCCATATGATCCCAAGGGCTTTTACCCAGGGGAGAAGGGGCTAGAGGCAGGGACCAGGTGGGAGTGGAACAGAGTTGGATTACATTCCAGTGTGGGAGGATGGTCAGGGAGAAGGAGCAGGGACAAACCTTGTGATACATTTTCCAGGCGAACAGGGTGGTACAGAAAGAAACATTACAAAACCCAATATAAAAATGAAATACAATATAAACCAATTAATGCACTACAACATCAACACTTGTACAAAATTTACAGAGTTACCTGTAATACTTCATAGAACTAAACAGAATATGGGATTACAACAAACCATGTTATCTTTTAATAGTTTCTTTCTTCTTCCTTCTTCTTCTTTTTTTTTTTTTTTTTTACTGTTTTGACTGTTTCTACTTCCTTCTTTTTAAGTAGAATAACACTGGAAGAATTTTAGATGGCAAAGCTTAGATAAGTAAAACAAAATATTAATTTATTCACAATCTCTGGAGCTATGTTACAATGGCTTATCTTAGTTATGGCAATGTATCAGTGTGTGTACACACAGCACCTCAGATACCAGCACCTGGAATTCACCCTGAAAAGAAATGGGCAACCCTTGTGAGTTGTAGATGATCTTTTTGTTGCAGCTAGCACAGCTCAAAGCAGTCTTGTGTAGGCTTTGCTTTCTGTGCCACTCTGTGTTTTTGATTCAGGAACAGAAGACAATCACTGAAACAGATTTCAGTAATTGTGTCTTGAAGTGGCACCAATTGCAATGTCTAAGTATACATTGAAAAGAATCAGTTGTTGTTCTCTAATAGAGTTTACAAAGTGGACATTATTCCTGTATTCTATTCTGTCTCCTTTAGTTGAAAGGACTTGGGAACATTAACTTCCCTATGTTTTCACAAGAAAATATCCTTAAAACTTGGATATGTTTATAAAGAGAACATCAAGAGTATTATATGATGTATAATATTTCTACATGATAAAGGCTAATGACTTCTGAAGTTTCCTGTTTCTGAGGCAATTTTCTCATGCTCTGTCTAAATGAGATCATAGCCACTAGCTGAAGACACCTGTTTGCTGATCGGAAATCCAGACAGCGACAAGAGTAATTTTTCTGAAGTTCTTTACTCTTTGAGAGACTAATTTCAGGGTTCTAGCTATGAAATGAACTTCATTATTGCTTTAACTGCAGGATATAAGGTAGGGACACTCATCATCACTCCTAAAAAAAGCTGTTCTGAGAGTTTCCCTCCAGTCAAAACAGCAGAACTACCAAAGATCTTCATTTAAGAATTCTGCAGGCTTCTAATTTTTTCTTGGAAGATTAAACCTGTCGCTCCCAAAGAATTTTTAGAAAATGGGATGAGCAAGTGTCTAGCTGTTTGTAAAAGCTCGGGAAATTTTAATTAGCACAATGCTGAGGTGGAATGATGCTAGGAATCCTGAAAGCACCAAGAGCACACTCAGGATCTGCAAAGGCTAAAATTAATCTTTCTCTCTCTCTTTTTTTTTTTTTTTTTTCTTTTTTCCCTTCAATATGATGCTTTAGAGCACTTCTGCAAGATTTGCAAGATTTTGCTGGTAATTTACAACATTCTAGTACCTTTCTTAACTAGTCTTATTGACTTCCATGGCAATACATCCAGTGTTTGCTTTTCCACTTGCAGTACTTGAAAATTCTTTCTTTTCTTCAGCTACACTCATTGCCACAGTGAAAAATAAAAAAGGTATTCTGAAGAAACCAAAATTATTTTACCCCATGACTTGTGGATGACTGCAGGCCTCTAAAGTTATGGAAGAAAATATAGAGAGGATAAGAAAGAATTTGGAATGGTCATCTGGTAACTAAAAATTGCAGTCTTACTGCAGGTGCCAAATTAGTCTGGTCTTACTAACACCTTCAGGATGAAATAATAAATGTTCTTTCAGTTGTCACACAGGAACAAAATATCCAAATGTGAACTCTGTGAACTTGGACATGACCTAAGTTCTCCCCTCCTCACTCTACTAGAGTCCCTGATACAGACTGAGCACCCTTTGGAATCTGATCGCGACTTGTGAATTGAAATGAATCACAAGACAGAGTAGGCACTACAAAGTTGGCAGTGATAGATTCCTCTGGAATGTGGGTTGGTATCATGGTTTAACATTGGCTGAATGCCTGGCACCAACAAAAGTCACTCACTCACCCTCCCCTCCCATAACTGGGCAGAGGAAAGAAAAAAATAATGAAGGCTTCATGAGTTGAGATAAGGAACACGAGAAAACACTCCAAGGGCAAAACAGGCTCAGCTTAGAAGTACAAAGTGAATTTATTACTAACAAAATCAGAGGAGGATAATGAGAAATAAAATAAACCCTTAAAAAACCTTTTTCTTCCCCCATCCCCTCCCTCCTTCCTATTGACAGCACAGAGAGACAGGGCATGGGGGTTTTGGTCACTTCATCACCGAGATTTTCTTCCATTGCTCTGGGAGAGGAGTCCTTCCCCTCTGAGGCTGTAGGATCCCTCCCATGGGAGACAGCTCTCTGTGAACTTCCTCAGCATGGGTCCACTCTCATGAGCAGCAGCCAAACCGCACCTGTTGCAACGTGAACTGTCCCCACAGGCAGACAATGTTCCCAAAACTGCAGCCTGTGGGTCTCTCTTTCCACGGGATGCAGTCCTCCAAGGACAGGCTGCTCCAGCCTTGAAGCAAGGGCCCCCTCTCTCCTCCAGGTCTCCAGCTGGATCACAGCCTCCTCCAGGCCTCCACCTGCTCCAGCGTGGACACCTCCCCCATGGGTGGATCTCTGCATTCCCCATGGATCCCCAAGGGCTGCAGGGGCACAGCTGCTTCACCATGGTCTCACCATGGCCTGCAGAGGAATCTTGGCTCTGGCATCTGGAGCACCTCCTCCCCTCCTTCTCCATTGACCTTGGTGTCTCCTTGCTGTTTCCCTCACAAGTTCTCCTCTTCTCTGGCTGGAATTAACACTGTCCCCCACTTTGCTTTGATTTTCTTCTTAAATATGTTATACCAGAGGCTTTACCAACCTCTCTAACTGGCCCAGCTTTGCCCAGCAGCATGTCCATCTTCAGAGCCTTCAGGGATTGGCTCTGCCAGACATTGTGGAAGCTTCTGGCAGCTTCTCACAGAAGCCACCTCTGTGACCTCTTTCTACCGAAAAATAGGCTGTGCAAAACCAACACAGCTGTAAATCTTGAAACTTCATCAGTATGTTTGTTTTGTGTTTTCCTGTTAGCCTCCAGAAATCTCATTCTTACAGTGCACTGTCTACCAGTCTTTGGCATTGCCTAGACTAAGAATGCTTTTAAAGCATTCCAACAGGAGATGTCCTCGTTTGCAAAAATTGCAAGTTCCAGTGGCTGTGGAATATCCTATGTTTCCATTATTTCTGTTCACTGTGATTCTAGCATGATTTGGGTTCATATCAAAACCCAGTACCATAGACATATATTTCACTTTTAATTTAGAGAGAATGGCTTGCTTCCCTTTAAAAAATATAAAATAATAATAAAAAAAATCAATCAGTGTGAGTTACTTTAAATACAGACAGTTAAAGACAGATCTTTTCCTCCAAGAGAGGTCAAGTGATTGAGATTTTGGTAACAAGATCAGTGAACACTTAGGTCTTTAAAGAGGCAGATTCTAATAGCCAGAGCCTTTTTGCAACAAAGTCTATGGTTACTTTCTCTGCTTATGTAAATAAGTTGATTATTAAAACATCTTCAGGTGATATTAACAAAGATACTTCTATGTAGAGTTGTCATTGATTTCAGTGAAAATTAGAGCCACAAGTAGAAACTAGAACTTGAATACTTTGGTTAAACTGGAGCTGTTCCTTCTCTTGTCTTCTCTTAATAGCCAAAGACATGCTTAGTCACTGCCTTTCTGAAAAATGAGCATAAGCAAATGGCTCAAAGTTTCTGCTGAAATAAACTCTAGCAAACTCAAGTGTGAATATAGTGGAAACTATTTGAAAATGTTAGTGTTAGTGGATATTTTTCATGCTGTGGTTGTTTCTGTAAGAGGAAAAAACCCAAAAAGATATGAAAAATTAAGATGAAAAGGAGAAATAAATTATTAATAAAGCAAAGTACTGCTGCTTTCTCTGTGCACATTTTCAGATCTATTGGATTTTTTCTCATTGTTCTGCATAAATTGCTTCTGACTATACAGTGGACTTCAGCAGGGCCATAGCTTTCAGACTCTTGATTTTTCATAATTCACTCAAATGCCAGCTCAATGACATTAAGTGGAAAAATAGAAAAAAATGCCTTCACTTTTCCACAGAAACAACTTTGAAAATCCATTTACATGGAAAATAAAGAGGCATTAAGCCCAGTGCAAATCTGTAGCTGAACACAAAAATCTGAAAGCATAATATTTTATTTTTCCAGATATGACAATACAAAGTGTTTTTTACTGCCTTAAAGGGTTGAAGAGTTTTGAGTTCCATAGATGGGAGCTGTTTTTCTAATTTACAGTATGGTAAAAAGTCCTTCTAAACCCACTTCAGCTTTTTTCATTTTAAGAGAATAAACCTTAAGTAGAAGGCTTTACGAGAGAGTTTTAAAAAGACTTAGTATTTATTAAATAAACATTTATTTTTATTCACTTGTCCTTATGCTTCTCAAATTGCTCACTCTTTGAAATGGTGTAAGATTTTCACTGCTACACACTGTTTACCACTTGCCAAATTGCCATGCTCAAGTGAGTTCTGTAAGGTATTGTGCCGAACAATGTTATCAACAACACAGTTAAGGCAGGAAAAAGAATTTTTATATGAAGAGGAAAGCAGCAAATCTGTGCTAGCAGAGGAAAAAAAACAAGCAGAAAAGACAATATTGCATGTATTGATAGAAATGTACATAATGTATAGCTAGGAGTGTGGTGATGCGAGAATTGTTTTGTTAGGTTTTTATAAGAAGTTTATGTTATGGTTCATTTCACTGTATCCCCAATTCTGTAACCCTTTTGTGTTTTCTGTATAATAAGGTGTTTTGTGTCAATCATCCCACCCCCCACCTATCCTTGTCCATCCCTTCTGCCACCCCCCCCCTCGCTCTGGGGCAGCCTGTCTATCACTTTGGGGGCCCTCCTGGGTTGCAAAATCTCAGGGAGAGGGCTTCAGGAGATAGGTCCCCTGGGGGGGATTCCTTTAGCTCTGGATTTTACTGGTCCGAGGCTTGGGGGTGGGCACACCTTGTTACCCCCTGAATCCCCTGATTTGTTGTCTTGTTGTAAACCACCCCCCCCCCCCCCGAACCCCTCCCCCGCTTATAAGGTGGAGGAGGGAGATTCAAATCCTCTCTACTCTGCTCTCCTCTCTCGCTTGCTGGCCTCTCTGGCCTGAGGTTTGGACCAGCTGCGGACTTCCCGCAGCTGTGCCGGAATAAACATCTTTTAACCTGTTAGCTGAGAGCCAGCCTTTTCTTCTACTGCCGCTGCTGTCAAGACACTACTTGGTCCAGCTGCTGCTGAGAAGCCGACCAGCAGGTAAAAATAACCTGCGTGCCTATCCGAACTGGGAACATCTTGTAGCTGTGCTGACCAGAGCGAGCTGCCGCCCGGTGCGGGGACAGAACCAGCTACATAGGAGAGCTCCGATGCTGCAACCTGAGAATACAAATCCGTCTGACTGGCACCAGTGAAAGTATGTTTTCATGGTTTAAATATGTTCTCCAACTTCCCAACTACAGCAGACCAAAAGCTGTACGGTTTCTTAGAAATCAAAAAGTTTACAGCTTATTTCCTTTCTTTTTTTACCAGGTGGACATTCATGCTTCCGGTTTATATACATCTATTGCTAGGAAAACTGAATTTCTACAACTGCAGCGCTGGAGTACAGACATAGTATTTACCAAGTCACCTTGAGGGACACCTGAAGACTTGACAGAAAAAAGAGCTCTATCTACTTTGAGTTCCTGTGCTGTGCCTTTCTTTGAAGGACCTAAAGGATATGATCTTGTCTTGCCAGATTGTAAATTCAACCCTGCGTGTTGGACAGGTTTTGGCAGTAGATCACAGGAAGCATAAGGGAGACTGCTTTTAAAGGAACACAAAGTATCAGTGTTAGCACCCTAATGAAATTGCACAGAAATCCAGCTTTGCATGTCCACAAAATTTTCCCCTGATGTAAAAATTCAAAATCTACTGCAGATGAATTAACTTCCTGAAAATGCCAAAATCTGAGAGAAGTGAAAAAAATGCTGCCAAATGGCATTCACTCAAATGCTGTGTTCAAAATTTAGCATCATCCATTAGTATTCACACAAACAAAATATGAAATTGTCTTCTAATGGTAAATAAGAACTACTTATAACACTAAGGAATAAGATATTCTATGTGCCTTGCTGGGATATTGCTTCAGCCAGCTGAGAAATGGTCACATCTCAGCATGGCTCATGCAAAGTAATATTTGTGTTTGTGATTATGGAGTGGTATCATGCTAATAGTGGAAAACTGAAAACATGAAAGTGAGAAGTGTATCTCTTCTACTAATAAGAGACAGAATATGAAAATGGAACAAGTTGATGAAGAATATCTTCATTTGATGGTTGTCTAAGTATTGTTTTCCTCATGGAAAACAGCATCCCCAACATGTTTTCATAATCTTCTTTCTATTATTCTTTTGAATAAAAAAATTTTTAGAGACAATTTTTATATCAGTTCATCCTCATAGTCTCTCATGGCCTTTTGAATTATACTAAAATCAGTGACCAAAAAAAAAAAAAAAGTTCCTGCAGTATTTTTTACTGTACACTCACTTGCACTGTGAGATTACAAGAAACCTAGTTCCCTGTCTTGGTTTGAAAAGACAGGTGTCTGCTAAGGAAAGCCAGGGCCTCTGTTGAAGATGTAAACCCCCTCCCTCTGAATTATTATAATTTTGAAATTCAGGGGCCCTCAGGAAAAGATGTGGGAATAGGAATAATAGTTCTTTACTAGAAACATTTAATGAAAAATGTAGTAGTACAAAAAAGCCCAACCAAACAAAAAGGAAACACTGACAGAGTCAGAATACAACCTGGCACCTTGTCAGTCAGGATGTTGGTAGCAGTCCAATTAAGTGGTGGCTGCAGTCCTCCTGGAGTGATAGATGATGGTTCTCTTGAAGCAATGATCCTGTAGAAGGGTACAGTTTTCCTCTGAAGGTCCATTGGTGGTGTAGATAAGTCTAATCTTCCTCTGGGAATCCAGTGGAAACAGGCTGTCCTGGGGTTCTGAATCTCATATTTTCATCCAACTAGGAATGCTGGACTCCTCCACCTGGGTGGTGCACCTCACTATGGGATGATGTAATTTTACAAGTCATGCAGTGAGACTCAATGGCCCATTAACAGAAGATATCCCCCTGGATGGAGGATAGGTCATGGAAGAGATAAAGAATACTGTCCTGCCTGGTTTTAACAGATGGTAATAGAATACATACTTTTGGTTACATCTTGCATTGCAACCTATGGCACTCCCACATACAAAGAGAAGCCTTAAGATTCTGTTGTGTATTTTGTAACATCTAGTCTACCAGAATCTAGCAACTGGCATGCTTTCTTTCATATTTAAGCTGTTTTTCTTTGTCTTCCCCACTTTAGCTGCATGCTCTTCCTGCCTTTGTATTTGTTTTCCATTAGGAGGTTTGTTTGTGTCTTTTCTAGAGATGACAATGTAATATATGTGACAATCAGTGTTTAGCAAGACATTGCAATGAGCAAGTATTGGTATATATACATTATTGATTACTTTTTTCCAAAAATTTGGAAATGTATATGTTCTTTGGCAGCACACACAAAAGTTCATCAGTGCTTTCATCTGGCTTCATCCTGATTGATATAAATAAATGCAGGTGTCAACATGAATCAGGAAGCAGAAAATTTGTTTTGTGGTTTTATGTCTGCAACAGAAGTCAACCCTCAAGAAGTCATGATTTTCCAGTGGGGTTGCTTAAAGCTGGCAACCTAAACTAATAGTTAAATGACATGATCAAATTCCTAAATGCAAGCTATTTGTGAGCAGCTCTTTTAATACTTTGCAAAAGAACATAGTTTAAAACAAGAATTTAGGTGTAAAGCTAGATTGTCTGCATAAGAAATAATCTTATAAATGGTCTTTAGTTCTGTTGAAGTGCCTCACTATAACTGTCCATGAATGGGCACTGCCAAGACTTTCTAAATCGCTTCAGCAAAAGATGTAATTTATAACACTGAAATATCTGCCTCAGTTAAGGTTTTTCAACTTTTCTGTTTTCCAACGTATTTTCCTTCCATCTCAGAAAACTACCACGAAAGCTACCACCATTTATTATTGGGTTAAAAAGATCTTTTCACACTGTGACTCTGGAACACTAACAATGGTCCAAGGGCCAAAGCCCTTTTGAGATATTGGAAAAAATACGTGATAGGCTGGGTTGGTGTGGGTCTTCTGATATACGAAAGCACAGAAAATTGTCATAACAGCAGCTTCCACTCAATAATATATAGCACAGGTGGCAGTGCTCCAACAATTTCCACTTCTCGCTCTGCTTAGCTTTTCCCAGCAATGGCAATAGCAGAAGTACCACAGTTCAAGATTTAAAAAGCATGAACCTCTGGAGAAATCTGGCACAAAATGCTGTTGTAGCTATTCAGCTAAAGGCAAAGCAATTGCTGCCTGCAGTGGTGCATTTCTACCTTGATGAGATACTTAGAGAAATCGGAAAATGTCCATCAGAATATCTGTAATAACTTTTTTGCTGATCTGATCTTGCCAGTATATCCTGTTAGATAGCTTGTTTACACATCAACAAGCATATAGATGTTTAGCATGAATGGATCTGTTTAGCATGGCAGGAAATATTATAACAGACAAGAGATTCAGATTGCTACTGCAAAATGCAGAGCATCTGGCAGATATGGAAGTGAACTTGCCAAGAATCAATTAAAAATATGCATATAGTTCTGAAATTGCTTTGCTGCTGGCTTACAAATCAGCGGGTGACCAAGGTACATTCCACAATAAGGTGGCAATTATGAACTCAGATCTTCTCTTACATCCTTCTCCTATTTGATGCTCAGTTTATTATGAGCACACATTATTACCTTGTTATAATTTTATGTCCTTGATTGACCAATGGTCTTGCATTATTACATCTGGTTAAGCACTAATGTTTCTTATTTATTAACTTTTGTTTTAGAAAGAGTCACACTGGAAAAGAGGTTTTATGACATCCAAAATTTGAAATTTTTAGTTTTATTTCAAACAACAAAACAGTGCTTGTAAACAAAAGAAAATGTGTACTTCATCTTGAATGAATTCAGTAGCTTTAACCAGTTCCAAAACAACATTTTCTACAACTGGGATTTGATATATATTGAAGCTTTGGACCAACCTAGGTCCATTCAAAAAGAGGCAATAATAGTAAAGTTCTTTAGAAGTACTTGATTAATACAGACCAGCAAAATATCATTGTGGTAACAAGAAGTTAGTGTGCCTGATGGTGCTTTTGGGATGTGTTCCAGTATGATATTGAGTCCATCATTTGCAGCAGCTTGCAGTACATCCTGTGACTTGCACTTTATTTACTCTTATATTGTACTGCCCAAACTGTTACCAGAATTTATAAACATCTGTGAGCTTGAGATGTTCTACCACAGGGAAGCCAAATAAGCAATGCAAAAAATATAAATGATAGATTGGTCATCCTTAAGTTCATTAAGTAATGAGCAAAGGATATAAATAAAAAAACAGTTGGTCCAAAGATGTGTTTCAGGGTCCCACTTTTTGCTTTATGACAGCCTGTTTGACTGTGATGGCAGTTGTGTACCCCAATAGTTCCATGTGACGAGAAGCACTGAATAAAAGGAACATTATGGCCGTGACAATCTAGAAAAGACAAAATTTCCAAGTATATTATCAGCAAAAGAGAGTGCACTTGGTACAACTAACCTGTCTTGAGACAACATGAAATTTAAATAATTTAGTTTTGTATTCAGAATACTGACGTTATTTCATATGTCAAAACCCCCCACCAAAACAAAACAAAGTTCTGAAAGGTTGTTAATGTCAAAACTCAGTTTATTATTATTATCTCAATAAAAGAGAAGAGGAAAATGAAGAGAGGAAAATTATGTCAGCAGTGTTAGCGGCCCGCTAGCTGAGGAATATGCACACTGTAAACATTTGATTGCTGCCTATTTATCAATGGGACATATTATTTTTCCTTTCTGTTATTATAAGCAGCAAAGCATCAATGAGATTTTAAAGTGGATTTGGAGAAGGCAAAAACTGTAACTTAATGAACAAGCTTAGTCACAATATAAAGGAAAAGTCAGGAAAGAGGCAGCGAAATTAGTGTCTGTATGGGAAATGCATAAAGGATTAATTCTTACAATTAAAACCATTAGTGAAGCAAGAGGAATAGAGTAGAACATGAAAAAAGATGAAGGTGTATGGAGATATTTTTTTATGATATAGAGGCTTGAAGGCCTGGAAAGATAGATTTTGTACCAGAGCCAAGTATTTTTAGTCTTCTTACACTGATGCTTTTGAGAGCTCAACAGAACTACAGAAAAATGTCTTTCTGGGAATTCTTGCCCCCTTTTTTTGATATATACCCCTTCACTATAAAAGCTAATGATAGTATTTTTAAAATAGAATTTTAAATTACCATTTAATAGTTTTGCAGATCCAGGTGGATTTCTCACAAAAAATTTTTTGTCAGGCTTCTTTAGCTCACAAATCTCTAAATGTCATGGGATTTATTCTCTCTAAAATACATAACAATCTCTACTAAATGAAAATACTATCACATTATAAATCCATATATCTTCTACTCAAACACTTTTTTTTTTTTTTTTTTTTTTTTTTTTTTTTTTTTTTTTTTTTAAGTGGGATAATACTCCTAGGCATCAGGTTGTAAATCAAGGGCTTCATTAGAATGATTGATAATATATGTTGAGAAAAAAATGTAAATAATGTCTTTGGAATCCAAATCTCCACCCTTCTGTGTACCAACTGCATACCCATTTTTTTTTCTCACTGCAATATATTTTATCAAAGTAGTCTAATCTTTGAAGCAGATTGATCTTTGATTTGCAAGATTACATGAAAAAGTTATATTTTGCTCTCATGGGGGTAATAGTGACTGCATTCCTTAGCACCCTAACATGGTACATAATCCCTGACCTGTGAGTTTCTCTCTTCTACCATGAACTCTCAGAGGAACCTCACAGGAAACAGTATGGAACAGTCACCTTTATATTTCCTTCAATGACATGTGTAGGAGGGGAGGAAATAATAAATCTGACAACAAGCACTTCTGTTTCAAATCAAAGAAAAGAGTGTGTTAGGAAAGAGGTGAGATTTATTGTGTGGGTTTGGTTGTTTTTTTTTTTTTTTTTTTTTTTTTTTTTTTTTTTTTTTTTTTTTTGAAAGTGGTTTTACAGGCTTTTTTCAGATGCCAGTAGGAATCTCTCTTTCTGCTGCAGTTAGTCTTAACTTTCATAGAGAATGCAACAATTGTTCTGCTTTTGTTCTGCTTTTACACGACTCCAGAATTTAAGATGCTAGAATTGAAACCCTAATAAGATGATTACTATGCTTCTGGTCTGGGTATTTTTTTTTAAATTTATTTTTTGCGGTGGGTGGTTGTTTTGTTTTTTGTTTCCTCTCCCCTGCCCCCCACTCCCCCCCATCCCCTCCGTGTCCTCTCCCCACCACCCCCCCTCCCGCCATGTAGTACGGTGACCAGTTCAAAAGTTCAAAGTTCAGGGATTCAAACGAGTTTGAAGTTTTCATTTAATGACGCAAAAATCACTTCCTCTCTTTCATATGGGAGTATTTGTTCAATGTTTCTGTTTGAAGAATGTGTGTTAAAATAGAATATTTCTTGAACAACAGCAGATGAATAATTTTACTTGTTCAACTATATCAGGGATCTGGCCACTGAGGGATCCAGTATAAATTCTGATTTAATCTGAAAACTCCACAGATGTTCTCAAGAGAAATGCACAGAGCAGCACTTGAAGGCACAATTATTAAGTCATGACTGTTTAAAGAGAAGTGAACTCTGACATGGGCAGAATGGAAGCTTTCAAAGCTAGACTTCCTATGGCTGGACTGCCAACTTAAATCCTCATTGGTATGTCCAGACTATTTTAGTTTACAGTCATCTGACTCAGTCTCCTGTTTATGATAGATCTGAGGTTTAGCTACAGGCTGTTGAGAGTGGAGAAGATGGAACTCCAGCTATTGAAAGGGAAACATTCTTGCAGGAAGGGTCCAAGAAACATGTGCAACTTGCCAAAATAAAAGAATCACAGTTATGTGAATCATAAAGGAAATCACAATGTAGTAGTTGTCTCGGTTCCAGAATCACTTTCCTCATAAAAATATTCTTAAAAACATGTAGCATACACAAACACACATGCATTTATGAACTCATACATTAAAATTTCATGCTTGCCAGTCTGAAACATGTCAATGTACAAAAAAAAATAATTTTTTTTCATTTTTTAACATATTAGTCTTAGACTAGAAAAAATACCCTGTAGTTTTCCTCATCATCCATCAATTTCAAGATATAAAAAGTTATAGAAAATCAATTTTTTATATATTTAATGTTAGTTTCTGCCCATCCAAGCACAGGAGGAAAGAGACAAACATATGTATGTTTTTCTGAATATTTTAATGCTTTGCTCTTTCTCAGAAAAGAGCTGCCCTGCCCTCACAGAGCCTAACACTGCCTTTTCCTCCTTTGCAGTGAAACACTAGGTGTGCATTTGGGAGTGTACACAGTGATAAAAACAGATCTGTTTTGGCATAAGTGCTTCTAGATGCAGAGGAAATTGACTGTTCAAATGACAATATTATGATGCAAAGGGATTTCTCTGTCTTTTCCTTTCCCCAAATCTTCCAGATGTAGGGGTGCCTCTGCAATCAGGACAGGGAAACAAAATGAGTGGATAAAAAGGAATAAGTTAGAAAGTTTTTTAAAAGTTTTCTGATTGGCAGAGGAGTACAGTTGGGTAAACTAACCTGCTGAACTGATCTTTAGCTTCCACATTTTTTCTTTTACGTTTTGTGAAACTGCTACAAACAGCACTCACATTCTTTTTGCGTTCAAATGTTTACTTTCTCTATAAGCCTCAAACAATTATGCAGTTGTGTAAAACTATTTTGGATAAATAGCCAAGATTTTTCAAATCCCATTTACCTCATAATGATATATAAAATATGGCTGTGACATTTTGTACACTTTTTCTTAGCTCCATTTCATTATACAAGAGATTTATTGTGTACTATTATTATTATTACTTCTTGGTATGGCAGTGGTCTAAACAGACCTTTTGCTTAAAGAGGATTGGACAAAGAATTTCTTAGCCTTTTTCATAGAATTTCTTAGAGCGGAAATAATTTAAAATTAATCAAATCAACAATGGCAAGAAAATAAGTGAGGGTTTTTTGTGACCATTAATGTTATTTTTCACTTTCAACTTGACCATGTGTCAACACAATAACACTACCTCTACTTTGCAAAGATTTTTTTTCTATTGTGAATCTCAAGTACATGTCTTATTTTTCCCATGGATCCTTTGTGGAATACAATGAGTACACATGCTGCATGGAATCCAGGCTTTTTTATCAAACACCATAGCAGCAATAGTGACAGACTTAGGCAAACACAGAAAATATTTTGTACTTTGAATACAGCAGCCAGTATCCTTGGTGTTCTTACTAGATAGGGGAATGGGACAACACCTAGTAGGAGGTTTTTCACTGAATGTGCTGGAAGCATGACAAACTTCACCGTAATGAAGTACTGCAGTGCTTTAGTTTCAAGCCAAAGGTAATATATATGTCTTAGTTCATTCTAGTTGTTGTTAAATAAATAGAATGCTGTTATTTCTCACTATCTTGAAAAAGCTACTCATTGTTTCTTGAGCTCTCAGCGTCTCAAAATGAAGACACAAAACAAGCTGCTAGGGCTCAAGCCTAAGTTCTTAGTACAAAGCTGATTTCAGTGACATTGAATACCTTAACTGCTGCAACCTAGTCTTTATTACTACAGAAGACTGCCAAGCTAATAAGCAACAGGCCACTTTTATTTATTTATTTATTTATTTATTTATTTATTTATTTATTTTACAGATTAATCATGCTTTAAAGAAAAGTCTAAAATTCAGCTTTTAAATATTAGTTGAAATTCATAATAACTAGTCCTAGACAAAAATATCTACTACAATATTTTTTAACACTTTGCCTTTGCAAGACTTGTATCTAACTGTAGCCTTTTTGACAAAAAACATCAAGACATTCTCATCCTTTGGGAACTCACAAAGCCATACAATATGATATTGATGCACTTTAGATGCTTCAACAGAATATATTTAAAAATATTTAAATATTGGAGAAATTAAAAATTATATAAAATAGACAACTATGCCATCAATTCAGTATTTTGACACAGATTTGTCTTCTAATGTATTTTTCATAAAAGAGAGTGGGAATGAATTGGAATAGAAAACTTATATTGACTTCAGTAGGGAAAATGCTGCTATTCCTTACCATGAGGTTAGTGGTCAAGACCCAGTCATTTTTACATCACACTTCCCTACAGCCTAGCAGGCTTAGGACATCTTTCTCTAGGATTAGTCAGTTCATGCAAGAGAGAGTTTCTGTTTTCCCTTTGGAGCTCTTGTTGGGAACACCTGTTCTTCAGAGTGCTGAAAGTCCTAACAATTAGTGTCATAGATTCCATATATTCTTTCCTCTGTATTTTTGATTTTAATATTTCTCTTCAATGTTTTCCATAGGCCAACCCCTTGTGCTGCCCTACCATGCTACCATTACTTATGTAAAATTTCTGACACTTCATAAGGAACTACACACTTGTGCCTTACAGGTAGAGATTACTAAAGAGATTCATATTTTTTCTGGAGAAAGGACATAAATTATTTCTTCAGAGATCCTATGGAATTATGAATACATAAATGGATAGATTTGCCTTCTTTTTTATTTTTTAATATTAAGACTTTAGTGTGTTGATGGGGGAAGACAGCATCTTTTTTTCCCTTTACTGCTTTAACTTTATTAAGACCTTCCCTTCCCTTCCCTTCCCTTCCCTTCCCTTCCCTTCCCTTCCCTTCCCTTCCCTTCCCTTCCCTTCCCTTCCCTTCCCTTCCCTTCCCTTCCCTTCCCTTCCCTTCCCTTCCCTTCCCTTCCCTTCCCTTCCCTTCCCTTCCCTTCCCTTCCCTTCCCTTCCCTTCCCTTCCCTTCCCTTCCCTTCCCTTCCCTTCCCTTCCCTTCCCTTCCCTTCCCTTCCCTTCCCTTCCCTTCCCTTCCCTTCCCTTCCCTTCCCTTCCCTTCCCTTCCCTTCCCTTCCCTTCCCTTTTCTTCTTTCCTTCCTTCCTTGGTACCCCTGCATTTTATCAAGCTGTCTGAGGCTGAGAGAGCAATCTAGAAGCTTGTAATGAATGAAGCTGTTACTTAAAATATTATTGGTCATACTGCTTTAAGTAATGTTAAGGAAATGGAGCTTGGTCTCCTTTTCCATAAAACTTTCTTTATAAAGTGTAGGTTTTAATTCACAGCTATTTTGTTTTGCCATCTATGACATCCCTGAACTCTCCACTATTTGAGTGCAAAACCGGGTATAATAGCCCTCATTGAACTCTGGTGATTTTAGCAAACCAGGCTGAAATACCAGAAAAGAAAGTTAGCAACAGGAAAAAAATTAATATTTCTATAGAAAGATAAAGTGAAATCTTTGTGATGAATCTCCACACGCAGCCTGACATCTGAGTCCAGGAAAAAAAGTCACTGCTGAGCTTAGGCTGCTCTGTTCTATGGCTCAGCCTTCATAGCCACAGAGGGTCACAGCAGCCTTGAGCTGGCCTTGCATTGCCCATGAGAGATTTTAACTGTGACCCTGAATCTTTTTGTACTGGATAGTTAGTGACTGTGCTGAATTTTTATTTGCCAGAATACCTGATGTGGTATTCACACAATACATTCAGATATGAGGCCTGCCAAACTCCCTCATGATCAGATATCTTCATCTGAGGCTCACAGCCGTCTAGAACTCCCTAAACATTGAAAATAGATTTTAAAAAAAGGCTAGACTGAAGCATGGTAGCTACCAGGGACAGCTGCATTCAATTCCTAACTTAAGATTCCTGTTC
Organism: Progne subis subis; assembly: GCA_022316685.1. Lineage (NCBI taxonomy): Eukaryota > Metazoa > Chordata > Aves > Passeriformes > Hirundinidae > Progne > Progne subis. The sequence goes on along the minus strand of JAKJHU010000992.1, from coordinate 9,455 downwards.
AGTGCCTGATTTTAATGAATTTTCTTTGAAGAAACTATTTAAAATGCATTGAAAAATTACTTGGGCTTCTATGTTTCCATATTATATTTCAAATGCAAGTATTTATCTGAGATCAGTCTTGATTTTTCTAGCTTGTTTGCTTTAACTTCTCTTTTTGTTGCTGAGAGAGGGTGTGAGTCTGTGGGTATAGAAACCACTAACTGGCTGTGGTTCTTGTCATACAAGAAAAGTGAATGCAGAAATTTGACAATGTATCTGCATTTTCAAAGTAACCACTCTCCCTTTACCTGCAGTAATTTAGGATTATCAGCCTGACATGTTTCTGTTTTCCCTACTTGACCAAGTTTACCAAGTAAGGGAGTGGAGGAACACCTTATATCCTCTTCTCCATTACATGGACATTAACCTGGACTTTAATGCAAAATGAGTGAATACTCCAACCACCTCAGCCCTCTATTTAGTTTACACAAAGGGCAGTGGAAGAAAAAATACATACTGTTATTTGTTTTCACATTGGAAACAAGAAGAATGTGTTTCTTAGTAGAAAATTAAACTAAAACTGAGTATCAAAAACCTTTAAATGTGTTTAAAACGGAACAGCTTTCTTGCCAGCTAGCACTATCCACAGCCAGTACAGGCAGACATAAGAACAATGGGCAGGGGGTTTTTTTTTGTTTTGTTTTGTTTTGTTTTGGTTTGGTTTTTTTTGGTAAGTGAAGTAAAGAGCATTAAGAGACAAAAACAAACAAATCAAAGTCAGGGTCAGTTACCTGGAAAGGGAAAGAAATGGATCCTCTCTAAATAAATGTTCATAATTTGACTCTTCCTTGAGAGAAATACATCAAGGTGGAAAGACATTTATTATTAAAAGGAGGTATTCTTCTGGGTCTGCTCTCTTTGATAGCAACCATTGCTCCAGGTGGAAATAAATAAGTAAACAAAAACTTCCAACTGATTAGGAAGGATTGGAAAAAGCAGCCAGGAAGGGCACTTTGATAACTTAAAGGCTTTGCAATAGTATTCCTGCATATGTTGTGCTTCGATACTTATTTTTATTCTCATTTTATTACTCTCCTTTCTGCCCACGCAAGGGTATATTTTTCTATAATCACCACAAGCAAATCTTTCTTTGGAAACACATACAGTGATTAATTGCATTTTCTTTATTGCAGAAGTGGGTGGCTTTTGCATACCCTCTTTTTATATATGGCCTTTAATTTTCTGTGTTACAGGTAGTACTAAGTAGTTTGCTTGTAGTAAAAAAGATAAAAATTAGCTACATATGTTACTGATCTGGAACTTTCAGGCTGCCTGTGATCTTTTAGAGGCTGAATTACCTTTCCTTTACTGTTCGCATAACTACGAAAAAGAGTGGAAGAAATACCATCTCCCTATGATAGAAAATTGTCTTTATAGCGTGCAAGTTAGAAATAAATTCTTGCTTCACTGTCCTAAAACTTGATACTGTAGTAACTTAAACACTGGATGAGTCATCTTGCTCATTAAAGCTGGAAACATCAATGAAAATGGTAATAACAGGAAATGCAGTCTTACAGGGGAGTACAGAAAGAGAGAAACTGCCAGACTGCTGGGATTTGGGGCAGATTTGGCTATGAAATTTCTGCTATGACTGTAAGCCATACTGTTCTATTTGAAACAGGAAAGAAATATTCAAGATTACTAAATTTAGGCTTTGAAAAGTATAAGTCCTAAGTAATTGCTCTGTGTATGGTAAGAAACCACAAAATTCAGTGTGACCTATGTGTTTCATGTATGTCAAGTTTGCCGAGAGTACACTTAGAAATCCCTTGCATAATTCCTGAGGGTTTAGGCATTTTCTCCACAGTCTCTGGAGCTGTACTTGGTTAAGGCTTGTCCATGTAAGATACTTCTTTTCCTCCTCTACCATCAGCTCCTAAAAAACTTTGTGCATGTCCTAGAAAAATGAACTGTGGTGCAGAGTATTGCAAGAGCAGCTGAAAATCCCAGTGACCACAAAGAAAAGAAACATTTCTTTATATTACTTATTTTTCTTAAAGATCAGAAAGATTGTAAAATACTATTTGAAACTGTAGATAACAAGGCAGTGATTAACAAGAAAACTGAATTACAAGAACCTTTAGAAAGACTGTACTTACACATGTGAGAATATTTCTCAGCTTCCTTTATTAGCTTTAAAATACCTAATGAGCTCTGGTGAGTTGTTACAAGTACATCTTCATTGTATCTATTGCTAAAGTTGACTTCCAGTCGCCTGCTCCACCTGTGGCTGACCAGGTCCACCTGCAGATGTCTGTAGAGGTCTTTCTGTGCTCTCAGTTCCAGATTCCCTCTGCTCATTTTATGGGGTCAGATGATGGGACAATCTCCAGAAATGTTGTTATATTCCTTCCACCCCCCACCCTCTACATCTGACATCATGTTGATTATTCCTTCAAGCAACTTTTCTGTGGATTTTCTAGAGTCTGAGACACTAACAAAATTTAAACAAACAAACAAACAAAAACAACAACAAAAAAAACCCCCCACAAAAACAACAAACCAAAAAAACCCAACTAGAAGACACACAGGTAAAACTATATATTATGAGAGATATGAAATAGAGTGTCCCCTTAAGGATGAATCCAGCGCTACTTTTTATGGCATTGTGTAAGAACTGATGATGATATAACAGTTGGTGAATTTAAGTATATAGAATTTGAACTATGCTTGCTCTTTATGTCTCTCTGCTTGCTCTTTATGTCTCTCTGCATACACAAGCATTTAAAGAGGAATTTTCTGGGGTATTCTGACACCATGTCTTTTCCCATATGAGTCAGTAGCAAACAGAAACAACTCCAAGTTAATATTCCTTTAAAGAAGAACAGAATTTGTAAGATTTGTCCTCATTTAAATACGATTTAAATATAAAGATCAATATCCTAGCTGTGAGACTGTGTCATCTGAGGATTGGGTCCAAAGACTACAGTCATGTAATTAGCAGTACTTGAGGCTACATCTTAATAATACCATCTGGAAATTGAAATTGTTTCAGAGTAAGGATATCAACTTTTCAGTGCAGTTTCATGTTAATTGTAATCAGTGAGTATGTGTGTACTGCACTAGATGCTTGTTATTTTCTAGTTGGAGGTTGTTTTTAACCTATAAAACTCTAGCACTAAGTTGCCTGCTGGTGGTTAATATTTCTAGAATTAATCTGAGGGTCCCATTCCTAAGAGATTTGGTACTTGGTTACCTCTGAGAGGTGTAAAAAGCCTATTTTAATTTTACCAGCGTGTAAGAAAGAGGCAAAATTAAAGATTTAGAATGAACAGATGTTGTGATCAGTTTTATCATGAGGCCAGGTAAATTTAATTGTGGGTTTTACTTCTGATAGTGTTCTAGATATTCCTCAAAAAGGTACTAGGAAAATACACGGTCCCTTGAAAGAAATTTAGACATACACATAAACTATTTCCAAGTGGATGTTTTCCCTTGAAAACTAGGAAAATGATAAAAACCTATGCAGATGTGATTTTTAGCTCTTTAACTTGAAATTCCCAAGTTACCTGATGAAAGTTTTTCAGAAAAAGCTCAGTAACTGCATAAAAATCTCCATTATGTGGGGAAACTGCAAAACTGAACCACTCACTCCATAGATTAACTGAAGGACTAAAAGTAGGTTTTTTTTAAAAAAAGAATAGAGTAAATCTGATTCTAATATCACTTACATGCAGATAAACAAGGAGTAATTTTTCTCAAGCCAAGGGAGCAGTGCCAATTTAGAAAACATATGAAGAATTCTCAGAGTAGTGCCTAGTGTCATGCTGCATGTACTATGCAGATGTATTTGCATATGCAACGTATTTTTCTGCAGCATCCAACACTGGCTTTTTTGAGCCTGCCCTGCATAAGTAGTCTGTCTGTTTAAATAAGTGATAACTAGACACACAACTCCATATTTGTTATTGCACTCAGCATAGATGACAAAGGTAACAAAGTAAGTGTGTTAGGAAATGATGCCTTTTGCAAAATTTTGTTTTATTTTTATTCATAAATTGAACCACTATAATCCTTAAACTTCAGGGCCATGTTGTCCCTGAGATCTGGGAAATGAGATTGGAAATTAATATTTCATTTTAGATGGCTCAGAGTTTTTCAATGAGTGTAATATAATAATAAAAAGGAAAAGTAGTTGACAGGTATATACAGTTGTTTGCCCTTTTGAAATACAACTGAAGTGTGCGATGCCTGAGCAGTGTCAGGGTAGTGGAGCTGTTATTAATGCATTCTACTGAGAAGCAGTTCAATTTTCACTGTGCAGAGCTCAAAAGCTGTCCCTGCCCTCATAGTGAGTCTACACTCATTGCTTTAAAAGTGCCTAAATTAGGTAGCTTTGAAGGCAGGGATTTCAATGCCTGTTCTTCCGCATTGTATGGAGTTCCAGTTAATATGAAAAAGTATGACAGTATGGTGCATAAAATGATATCAAAATCCTGTTTTCTCTTTTGTTCACTACCTCTGAGGTAGTGTTTGCATAATAATGATTTGTAACCGTATAATGTTTTTCCAAGGAGGTTTTGAAGTGGGTGCTTATTACAGTAAGTGATCCACTTATAGTGACAGCAATAGAACCCATTCATGCTGCAATGGATGATGTTCTACATTAAAGGACGTTTTGGTTTAAGATATGTATATGCACATGTTGGTTCAGTTAACCAGCACTGCATTGAATTCCTCTTTTTTTAATTTTGTTTTTGTTTGTTTGTTTGTTTTGTCTGGTTTGGTTTGGGGATTTTTGTTTGTTTTGCACAGTGAGTGGAGGGAAAGGTGTGCAAAGCTTTATTTTATGTCCTAAGGATACAAGTCACAATATTTAAGCTCAGTAAAGTTCAGCATTACACAAGTGATATATTTGAATGAAAGTGAGGCTCTTAGAAGATAATATTCTGATCTTTATGTGGCAGACTAAAGTGCAAGGCCTTTTATAAGACTGCTGTCCCTATCATCTCAGGCCCTTCCAGCTCCTTTGTGCTGTGTGTAAGGCATGTAATGATTACTGTATTAACATAAATACTGATATTTTCAGTCTGTCTTCTATTGCTGAGCATTTGTTACAGGCAACCTTCTGTGATGACCCACTGAAGACATGAGTTCCTAAGTTCAGCTAGTGAGTCCTGGTTTTTCATTTTGGTCAGCACTGGCTTGTCCCAAGATTGAACTTTTGTGTGATTTCCTAAGAGGGTGTCTATTTTAAACAGCTTGCCTGCCTATCTTTCACCTTTTGTTCTTTGTGTTTGAAGACCCCCATCTGTTCCTGTTAAGACACTACTCTATTTTTGTTCAGTCTTGTGAATGAAGTAGTGAATGAAGTAGTAAGAACAATCTCTGAATTCACCCTGGATTAAACCCCTGAAGTATCAGAATAGCTTTGGGGGCTGTTTTTCATATGCGTATGTATGTGTGTATTTTTGTAGTAGGACGACTCTTGAGGAGAGATGACTCATCTAAAGACGTGTTCTACAACTTCCTCAAAGAGTGGCAGTGGCTGAAAGAGATAGTAATTACTTGCTCTAGTAACCAGTGATAGGTAGATGTGTCAGGGGAAGTACAGACTGGATGTTAGGAAGAGGTTCCTTACTGGGAGGGTGGGTGGCAGACTCCCCACAGCACCAAGCCTATCAGCATTCAAACAGCATCTGGTCAATTCTTCTGGTCATATTTATGTTCCTGGTTTACTTTTAAGTAGTTCTGTGAGAGGCAGGGAGATTATCTTTACAAGTGTCTTTCATCTTGAGAAATTCTGTGATCATATGACTCTATGTGGTAAAAACCCCCATATCTAATGGTATGTATTTTATAGATACCTAATATCCAATATTAAATGGATGTTATATATATAGTTACTAATTTATGCTAAGCTACTAATATATCTGTAATATTTATACTAATGTAACCCAATGGTTAATTGTCATCCAAGTTATTGCAGCAGGGAGGTAGGAAAGAAATTAGGAGTACTGAAAATACACTGCAAAAACTGTGCTTAAAAGGCTGTCATATAGATTGCAGTTTCTGAAATGCTAGATACATGCACACTCACATTGCTGACCCTTCTGATCACATGGATAAAGATATTGTGGTCCTGTTTTCATCTATATCACCGCTGTGCAGGAATGTATATTAAGTGGCTAGCAAAGATTTATTAAAAAACCAGCTCCACTTCTGTGATGACAGACCAGGTATTTGCTTTTAAGGTTCAGAGATAAAAACTATGGTTTTAGTAGTTTGACTTTATTTTAGCAGTGTGTTGACATCCCATTATGAGCATTTGCTTCCCTTTCTTCTAAATAGAGCTATTGATTAACTACCTGTGTGTGCTTTCAGTAGAAAATTACAACGACTAAAGCTGTAAATAACTGCTGTAGAATGCAAAAAATTATAATTTTGTTGCTAAAGCCATTTGAGTAATCTCTTAATTTACTCCTACTCCTGTTTCCAGAGGTTGAAAACTCTGTTGTTATTATGATAAATTAAACTTCATTTCAGTGCATTCAAATTCAGCGAGCCTTATCTATATTTTTGTGTGATGAAAGAACTTCAGACATCCTGTCTACACTTGTTTCTTGCCCATTAAGTCTGTATTAATGAAGGAGGCTTTTAAAAATTATTGGCATATAACATCAGATGAGATGTCAAAATCAGCCAAACTAGATGATAATCAATTTTGAATAATTGATGGTGCGTCTCAAATAAAGCCAGAGTGCACTACAAAAGAGTAATTTTTTAAAAACTGTCTTGGTTTGAAAAGACAGGTATCTGCTAGGGAGGGGTGGGGCCTCTCTAGGAATGGGGAATTCCAATTCCCTCCCTCCAAGTTACTGTAATTTAGAAAATTAAATGGGCTTTTCAGGCAGAGATATGGGGAAAGGAATAACAGTTCTTTGCTAGTAAGTATAACAAGGCAAACAAAAAACAACTACAGCATTAATAATAAACAGGACCAGAAACCTCGAGGGGCTTTGTTTTGACTTGTTTAAGAAATGTGGGTATTGATCTAGTATTGATATCTAACTGTGATGGACAAAAACTCTCTAACAGTTTACAGTTAGAAAGTGTATGCTTATTACGGCCGGGCAGCACGCGGGATATTTCCCTAATTTGCATTGCGAAATTCACAAAGCCTCTTATTTACCAAAGTGTTGAATACCCAAAATACAAATACATATTCACACCCCTGTCACCTCCCATTCCTCACTTTGTATGCTAACTGGTGAAAAGGCTATTAAGCATGCATACTTTTTCCTAAAATGAGTCAGGGGTCTATTCTGGGGAGGGGTCACCCAAAGTGAGGAAGTAAGATGAGTCTTCCTCATCCTGACCTTTCTACCTTTTCAATGCATTCATGACAAATGAATCTTTGGTAGAACTTATAGTTTCCTGTGTTCAATGGGTCCTTTAAGCAGGAAATCTGCACCTATCTTATGTCCTGTTTACCACATTTTGTTTTTCGTTACAAGCACAGCTACATAAACATAAAGCTGACAAGCAATGAGTTACTAAATCTGGGATATCTTATCTAAGATCTGGCTTCTGTTAACTGAGAACAAAGCTCACCTATCTACTTCAGCTAATTCAGCAACTTATTATCTTAACTTTCCTAAAATCCTTAATTCTTCAAATGTAATGTCTCATTCCCTACTTCTTCTTTGAAATGAGTAAATTCCTTTACTCAGTATACAGAATCTTCCTCATCTATCTAAGCCGTACAGCTAATGTCTCTCAAGACCAAGCCATACGCCTTTGACAGTGATGTTAAAGCTGCCACTTGTCACAGCATCTTCTAATTCCAAACCAGTATTACAACAGATAACACTAAACTTATGCTGACTAAAATAAGCGACACAACTATAGGATGGATTAAAGCATTCAGTATACCAGTTGCTGTTGGTGACTACCTAAAAGGCACATCCTACTCATGAGACAAATATTCCTCAAGCCTTTTGAAAACCCTTTTGATGGTTTCTGTGTCATGGTGTATCATAATTAATGTCTTCCCCTCCATCTCTAATTTCTTTTAAGATTTCTCTCAATTTTTGATGTTTCAACAATTGAGCAACTAAAGTCAAATTCACTCTTCTGGGCATAGGCAGTATCTTCTGCACAGTGGCTAGGTTGGCTTTTATATATTGATGTGATATTACAAGTGCTCAATAGGAAAAATCACATCCCTTAATTCTAACAAAATTGCAAACACACAAATTGAATTGAGTCTCATTCACAATCTGGTTGTCTGTCTTTACGATGGGGCATGCTGTCCTAAGACAGACACAACCTTGTCCTATATACACAAGTGAAGTTGTCTGTTTGCCTGGATGCATTTACTACAATAGTTACAACTTTCCACATGATGTCCATAATAACTATTAGTCCATTTATTTGTTGTTCTGAGTGAGCTTCAGCTTCAGTTCGTTATTACCTGGTGTGACCTTCAAAATTCCCTCTGGGCTTTCTTCACTCGGGAGTGATGGATCCAGGCCTTCTGTTCTTTGATCTTGATTGCAGTGAAGGTAGTGAGGAGCACCTGGAATGGTCTTTCTCATTGTGGTTCCAAGGTTTTTTTCTGCAAAAGACTTAACATACACATAATCCCCAGGTTGTACATCATGTACTGGCCCATCTAGTTCTCTGTTTTGAGTCCCAGCCACATATTTCTCAATTTCTCTAAGTTGTTTATTTAGGGCCACCATAACCATGTAGGGTTTCTTCCCCTACTTGAAGGGGTGCTGTTCCCCCTTGAATTGCATATGGCCTTCCATACAATATTTCCAAAGGGCTTAGTTTCTCTTTTGCCCTTGGTTTTGTCTGAATTCACAACAAGGCCAATGGGAGAGCCTGGGGCCAGGGCAAATTTGCTTCTTGCCCCAATCTCACAATTTGTTGTTGAATCAAATGTCTCATTTTTTCCACCTGGCCACTAGATTGAGGGTGGTATGGGGTGTGCAATTCCAAGTCTATTCCCAGGTGGTCACATATTTGCTGCACAATTTTCGAAATAAAATGTGGTCCCCTATCTGAGGATATGGTGGCTGGAACTCCAAATCGTGGTATTATTTCTTGCAACAGCACTTTGGTCACCTCTCGGGCCTTAGCTGTCCTGGCAGGGAAGGCTTCTGGCCATCCTGAAAAGGTATCAGTTAACACCAATAGGTAACGATACCATCCCTTCCTGGGCAGTTCTGTAAAATCAATTTGCCATTGTTGCCCAGGTCCACAGCCTTTCCCAATTTGTCCCACTTTAGGCTTTGGGGTATTTTTAGGGTTAGTTCGGAGGCAAAGACTACACTGACAAGTTACTTGTATCACTGTGCCCTGCAATTTCCTGGCTATGATTCTTTCTTTCAAATGGTCATACTGGACATCTATTCTTCAGTGTGTTTTCTCATGTTCCCTCTGTACTAATGACCACAACAAAGTAG